>VKHI01000172.1:0-53795 GCA_015145745.1 Poterioochromonas sp. DS
TATATTATGCACTACTAACTAAGTATATATGAGTGGAGTTATATGAAAGGTGAAATACAGGGCTATATGGATATATGAAGATAACCAAAAGCAAAATGTGTGAATATAAAGCTACAAGCTAAGTTTGCGCCATAATGAAATCATTAAATGGTCTTAAAAACTCAACGGTTTTTCTCCATTGTATTGTCTAACCCTGTTGAACGCGGCGTTAGCCTCTTCCACTCGCTTGAATGGATTCTGGTTGTTAAGACCTGACCGAACTGACTTGTTAAGAGGGTGGTAGTAGACTTGACCGAACTGACCGAAGTCTCCCACTTGATCGACGAGGATGGAGCCTCCGATTCCCGACAGGTTGATGGGACGCTGAGCCTTGCGAATCCGTTGTCAACGTAACTATTGTAAAACTATATTTTCTATATTATGCACTACTAACTAAGTATATATATGAGTGGGGTTGTATGAAAAGGTGAAGTACAGGGCTATATGGATATATGCAGATAACCAAAAGCAAAATGTGTGAATATAAAGCTACAAACTAAGTACGCGCCATAATGAAATCATTAAATGGTCTTAAAAACTCAACGAATTATCGTCTTGAAAATGTCCCTTCGAAAGCTTTACGCCAAGGCTGCGAAAGCACCTCGAGCTGGCCACTCGACTGCTCCATCAAAGCCCAAAGCAACTGAAGTTACCCAAGACAATTACTTTTTCGATTATTCGACAAACTTTAGAGATGTCGAGAAGTTCTCACTTTGCAAAAGATTCCTGGCAAATGATGTAGGAACAAGGTTTGGAGAATGTTCAAACATTATTGAGTATGGTGAACATTATACCTTCTTGTTAGCAAATATGCACTTTTATGTATTTGTGTATGAATGTATCTGTGTATATGTATATGTTTTGCTTCTGTTATTGAATCATATCATATGTCATTTAAAGTGTTATCTTTTATATTAACACCTAGGTATGATTAACATGACTTTGTATGCGTGATTAAATCAATGAGGGAAATCATCCTTTGTAGATTTAATTACAAACTCCTTTCACATTGGTTACTCAACTAATTGAATAATAGCTTGTGATTAATCATTGCTTGTCTTTACTTAACTTAACTTTCTTCTTTTCTTTCCTCAAACTTCTTCATTTGCCAACACTTCTTTCCACCTGACCGCCCTGACGAAGAGGATTTACTTCTGGCGGATGCTGCTGCGATGATTAGATCTGAGTATCAAATCGAGTTTTCCGCTTATATCAAGACGAAAGCGCAATACGAATCAAGATGTGCACAAGTGTATCACTTAATCTGGAGCAAGTGTACAGTTGCAATGAGAAATGCTGTTAAGCAAGATCCTGATTTTGCAAGATGGGATCCATTAAGAGATGCGTTATCATTATGGTTATGCATTACAAACATTAGCCTCAATGGTACTATTGTCGAAAGTGCAGCGAAAAGAATTCAAGAAGCAAGACACCGCTGGGATCGATTTCATCAAATAGTTGAGTTAGATACTGCTATATCTTTCTTTGACAAGAAACGTTTTGAGGCAAAACGGCTTTCCTTGGGTGATTTCGAAAAATTATGAAGTAATTTTTTTTTGATTTTCGGGTTTTCGGATTTTCATTGATTGCTTAAAATCAATTTTGCGACGCTATACTTTTTTCCTTTTTTACGTCATACTTCATACTATGAAAATCCTATTGCTCATCTTTCTCTCAACTTGGTTGAGTTTGAGCAAATGTTGGTTCCTCCGACCACATATAAGGATTCCCTCACTATTTACAAAAGAATTTCATGGAGCTAGCCTTTTAAGAAAGCGTTCCCCTCGCAACTTCGAGTGCGACAATACACGAGGCGATTCTTTGATTGAACCTGAAGTCTTTTTATGTGGAGAACCTAGACTTCCTCCATCACCTTATTTCTTTTCTGTGGAAGAGTCGCATGTTTGGCTCCTTCGATGGGCGCGTAATGATTTGCTCATACCACGAAATTCAAAGGAGCGTGAAGAAAGGGTGTTCCCTTATAATAATCTACGAAAGTTTTCCGAATATCGCATTTCTCCAGAAAGTTTGCGGTTTGATCTAATTACGGATATCTTTTCAACGTATATGGACGATCTTAAGCAGGCCAAAGCTTTTGTTCTTGCCAATTTAGACCAAATTTCTCCTGCATTCTTTTCACAGGCTTTGGTGATGGCAAAATTTGCCGCCCGTTACAAAAATAACACTGAAGAAATCACAAGATTGAACAAAGTCTTCGATCGGTATCGCCTTACAGTCGATTCCTTGACTTTTCCTCTCCACATAGAAGTATTGAAAGCAGAGACACGAGTCTCAACTTATGTTGTGAGAAATGAGATCAACCGATCGATCAAACTCTGGGATAGGACAGAGATCGATTGTTACTTTTTAACCTTACTTGCTTCCCGAATGAAATGGGCTGCAACAGTGCAAGAAATGGACGAATACATCGAAGAAAAAGCAGCAAATATTCCTTCTTTGTTTCGATATGAAGAGAAGGTCAGATTGCGGAAGAGCTCTTTACGCAACCGATTGACTGCGACTGTTTATCAACAAGCAACTGATAGGTTCCATGAGGAATTTCCTTTCTCCTACGAAACCTTAAGTCCCGAGCTGAAATTCGTTGCTGAATCATTTGCAGTTCCTGCAGAGGAACTACAGAGGTATGCCACTGACTTCTGTTTGAAATTGCCTGACAATTTCTTCTTTAGATTTGCTTCTGAACGCTTTTGTCTGAAGTTTGGCATGAACCTACTCGAGTTGAAGCAGAGACTTCTCGTACTTTCTAATTTTCTCGACTCTTTTCTGGTTAGCTATCTTGATTCTGACAGTTTTTCAATAATTCAAGCGTTTAGATAAATGCTGAGTTTCGAGCGCTCCCTCAGTATCTAATTGATCTATATATGGCTTTGGCCACTAACGAAGAAGCCTCTCAGTTCCAGAACTGGTACAATCCAGACGAATTCGAGTATACCCCCTATTTCGTCGATGATGACGAAGGCTTAAACACTTTCAACACCCTTGAAAAGCTTTTCTCGGAGAATTTAGCAGATTTACCACAAGATGTTGCTTTCTTCCGAGGAACTTCTAGTATAAAGAACTTCCTCGACACAGGCAGCACTTCATCACAGACAGAGGAGTGGGTCGCTCGGGACCCATCCAGTGGCTATGATTTTCGTGAAGAGGAGAGTAGAGAGGACGAAAGTATTACAACTCTTTTTCTGAAGGAACTAGAGAAAGGGCGTCAAGAGAATCCTTCTATTCCAATCGAGCGAAGTTTACTCAGAGACCATGAGTCTTTCCTAAAGGGTCTATCGACCACTTCTATTAGTGATAAGTTGTAGCACTCTGATTAATTAAAACTTATTTAGTTGAAGTTATAGTGATATCCGAGTAAATCATTAATAATGTAAGGTTGGTTACTCAATTTCTCGTGGATCATAATCGCAAGAATCCCCATCTGGGCTGCACGACCATTATTTAGTTCGATTGCACGCTTCTGTGCTTTTTGCTCCTCGGTCTTAATGCCTGGCAAGTAGGGAATACCGAAATCTCCAGGTGTTGATCCTTCAATTTGCTTCCAACCTTTCACCTCCCACCAACCGATTGAGAGGAAAATCTGAACTAAACCAAAAGCTGGGACAGCAGCCAAACCAGCGAATCCATTTGGTAAATCAGCGAACTTATGTCCTTCTAAATCTATGTAACCTGGAAATCTCCAGTTCTGCTGGACCAAATGTCCAAGAACAGCTAACATGGCAATTCGACCATGTTTAACTTCAACGTATCTGAGTCTCTCAAATCTATCTTGATCTGCATCCTTTAACAAACCGAGAGGGTCAAAGAACCCCAAAGGTGGTTGAGCACCAATTTCGCTCTCAAATCCCATGCGCAATGCGAAGTTACGCTTCAAACCGATCGGAGACGGTGAGAAGGCGTGAACTGACGTCAAAATCATGAGATTAAACTCAATACATAAAGACCTTACAAACCTGTAATGAAGCAAGCCAGTAGAACGATGAACAACATGTTGAATGCCTTTGATTTGTTTGTTGTTTGTTGAACTGAAAGATTTAGGAGAACATATTTGGGAATTTAGAAATTTGAGTAAAGACATTTTCTCAATATTTTACATCGTATATTATCTCTCTTCTCTCGTATTTTACGAGAATATATAAAGATTAGAACTGTTCAGCCTCTTTAGCTTTGTGTCGGATTAAGCTTCTGAATAGTGGAAGATTGGTCGTAACCCATGTGCTGACGATACTGTCTCTTTTCAACGGGAGTTAATTGATCTGCATCCCAATGTGCGGAGCTTGTTCGACTCGCGTATCTAAAACGAATTGTGAAGTTGAAATGCAAGGAATAGTTTCTACTTACTTTCTAGTTAAACCTTCTCTTTTGCCAAATATTTCCTCCAAGCTGCATGTCTGTACTTCTGGGAAAATAGCATCGGGATCCATAGGGACACCGCCGCCTAAACCGTACTGCCGTTCAAGTGCTTGGCGGAGAGAATCACCGCGTGCCCAATCTGGAATATTTTGTTGTTTTTTCTCGCTGGTTTCATCATCTGTGTCACTGTTACCCTCCTCAGACGAATCGTCACTAAAGATAAGAAATCGTAAAAAGCGATAGAAAGTCCCTGGGATAGACATACCGTGCTTCAATGACATATTCCTCTGATCTTTCGGGCTCTTCTATGATATGAGCAGGTTGATTAGCTTTAGCTGGAGTGATTGATATCTCCTTCAATGGAGCGGTGGGCTGTGTCAGTGGTTGAGAGACTTTTTCAATCACTGGCGGGCAGACAGCATTGCTTTGGACAGGAATATCCTTGGAACCACTACTGGAGCTCAGTTGTACATGAGTTGGTTTAGTACTAGGATTTATGGGTGCAGCTGGGTTCTTCGCCGAAAACATGTTGAAGATACCTCCTTTCTTAGCTGGTGGTTGGATTGGTTTGACAGACTTTTCTGCGACTTTGGTGGCCATCTGAAGAATCAAAATTTAGTTTCGGAAACTCAAAGGACTCAGAGAGTACGATACCTTCAACTCTTGTTCTTTCTTTTTCGCCAATAACTTTTGTTCCTCTGCAGCTTTCGCCAACTTCGCTTTCTCGAGAGATGGCTAGAAAAGAGTTCATTACGTCAGAAAAGAATCATCGAATCATAATTACATACAATAATAGGTTTGATGTTTGTTGTTGGAGCAGTAGGATTGGGCAACTTCTTATCCGTCTTCGATGAATCAATGGAAACCGAGTCGATCGCCGCTGTGACGCTTTGAACCTGAACTTCAATTTCATTTTCGCTTATCTTTTGTAAACCATTCGCGGTTTCAAATTTTGGACTTGCCACCTCAGTCCAAGTGGAGGTATTGTGAGTCGTCTGACTAGTTGTGTTGGAATCATCCACAGAGGAATCTGGTGTGCTAACATGCTCGCATTCTTTCTCGACCTTCACCTCCACAATAGATCGACGAATTTGGGAATCTCTGTGTCGACTCTGTCGACTCTCAAACTCTTTACGAACCCATTCATCGTTGCTCTGGCTCTGACTGCCATTGCCATTCACCAAACTTCTAAACTCTGACATCAGCGACCCCTTTCTTCCAGGAGTTTTGGAGATAGTAGAACCAGCAGTTACTGACTGCATGTCAGTCTCAGGCTCTCCTTTGGCTGGTGATTCACTGGTGGAGCAAAGACTCTTCAGTGATGCGCTTTGATCGTCATTCACTGACTTGAAAGAAGATTTTAACGCATCGATCATTTGACCTTTCAGGTTTTTCATGCTATAGCCTGAAACACTTCTTTTCGCCAGCAAGTCAAGAAGTTGCTCCTTCTTCAATCTTGTCGCATCCCAATGCAATCCCTCTTGAGCTAAGAATTGCTCGAATTCTGTCGAAAACCGCTTTTGTTCTGGAGACAGCTTCTCTATGAGCAATGCTGTTTCTGGAGATTTTCTTTTCTTTGAGTTGGCCACTTCAACGCCACTGGACGTAGAGCACAGCAGCTTCAGAATCATTTCTCGTTCTGCTTGAATATCATGGCAATGCTTCGTAAACGTTTTATAGAGCTCAACCTTCTTTTCATCTTTAACTTTTCGGAGACGAGTGATAATATCCTCCATGTTGAAGCTTATTGTGTTCTAAACTGTGTTCAGATCGTTACTTTTCGTTGCTTTATGTGAGTTGTTTCAAGTAGCCGTTAGAAACGAGAAATGAAGTCATTTTCACTATTTTACGTCGTATGTAGGGTTGGTGGGTAGGAGAGAGAGAGAGAGAGAGACAGACAGACAGACAGTCCAATCATATCAAATCAAATCAAATCATATCATATCATATCTTATCATAGTAGGAACAAGTCGCGATAATGGCTCTCTAATTCGAAAGAAATCATGTCTGATACTGCAGTTGATATCCTTGATACTGTTGCCGCAGTGCAGGAGGGTGACTATGAAACGCTGAAAACTGTTCTTTCCAATAGAATAGTCTCAGCCAATTCCAAGGATGAATCTGGATGTACTTTACTTCATTGGGCTGCTATCAACAATAGAATTACTATTGCGAAGCTACTAATTGAGTACGGTGCTAATTCAATGGGTGGCGGTCTCTTAAATGAGTCGCCGCTGCAATGGGCATTGAGAAAGCGTTTTTATGCGATGGCAGAACTACTTGTCGAGAAGCTGCACGTTGATTTAAGGCACAAATCTGCTCAAGGACTAGATGCTTTACACCTGTGTTGTAGATTAGGTAAGATCAGTGATCCATTGTCTGATGCTTCTGACCTTGCGACAGAGGATCTACAAGGGATTTACCTTTTACTCTATTGGGGTGCAAATCCTGATACTGTTGACAACGATGGCAACACTCCTCTATTGTGGCTTGTTAAAAGCGAATACACAGCGGAGAAAGCGGCGATGATGTGTTTACTGGTTAAATTCGGTGCGAGTGTTCTAGCTCAAGACAACGGTTCTCTCGAAGGAATTTTCCACGTTTTCGCTAAGAAAAAGTCTGTTAATCTCTCAATAGCCTTCTTTCTCTTCCAACAAGGCGCGTCAAACATTCCAAGTCTCACTAACTCGTCAGGACGAACGCCGCTTGCAGTAAGTGTCTTCCTACCCGACTTAAGTCATTTTAAAAGTTTTCTAGGAATCAATCCGTGCTGAAAACCGTGATATCGCCGGTCTGCTGTTCGATGCTCCTCTCTTCAATTATTTCTCCTTTTGGTTTCCCTCTGTAGTAGTTGCTGTCCAGATCTTACTGACCTTTCTATTCTTCCAACTCTTTGGACTTGTAATTACATTTATTTTCGCTGGCCTGGCTTCTGTTGCAATATACTTCTTCCTCCTCCAACCTCGTGTCATCGATTATTACAGCAGAATTCATGTTGGTGTCTACCATGGCCTGTTAGTTGCACTATTTCTTCACTTTTACCAAGTTTTGATGCCCTTGACCTCTGTACTGACTTCTGGCATTCTATTGACTCTTTTCCTAGCAACCATCTCCCTTGGATCTCTATTTTCAACTACAAAGCCTTTGACCTTGAGAAAAGAGAGTAAAAGCAGCTTAGCGAAGGAAATCATACAATCCTCTCCTTCAGAAGGGACTGATGAAGAAAACACCTCCTTGTCACAATGCGATAATAGAAGAGTTCGTATTATGAAAGACATCTTTACCGGGGCAGTAAAGATTCTTCGTGACGAAAGACATCTCAGTGATGTTGGAGATGTTCGCTTAAGAACACCAGGTCCCGAGTTATGTTGCACCTGTTTGTGTGATAAGCGCGTTTGTATTTTGGGCGAGAGAAGAACTCGGCCTCGAAATGATGTCGAGTCAGGAAATTCTGGTCGCGGTGTTTCGACAGATGTTGTGTCCTCTTGTGCAATGCATTGTCATTTCTGCCAAAGTTGCGTTGTTGAGTCAGGCCATCATGTAAAATTCTTAGGGTGAGTCGCTTGAACTTTCTTTCTTCCTTCTTTCCTTTCTGACTGTTATTCGATCTAGAAACTGCACTGGAATCGGAAATCGTCGAATCTTTTTCTTTTATTTGGTTGTCAGCTTCTTCACTTCTCTTCTTTACTTTACCTGCAGTAAATGGGTCCAGTATAACGTGTATTGCTCTTTCAATGAATCGACGGTAAGTTCGATCCGAGATATTAGAAGGCGTGGTTATATGAATGGTATAGATGATTGAGAGAGTCTATTTGAGTGAATCATGCGCATTTGCAAACTTGACCACCTTCCTCTTCCTTCAAATACTTGCAGTAAGTGCCGCTGTCTGGTTTAGTGTGCAAATGATTAACGAGATCGATGCAATCGGAAATCACATGTTAAAGGTTAGTTACATAAAAATGATCAATGAATTCATTCGCAGTAACTTCCTTCTAGCTGGCTAACTCTTCTAACCGATCAAATTCATCGACGAACATTCACTGGAAAAAGTTGAGATATTTCGTGAGGTTTCTGAAGTCTGGACAGTATACTCACGTTGTGCAGTTGGAAGACAGGGAGGACACTGGGTCTCAGTCGGAAGATTATCGTTCCAATTCCTTTCAAATGGGGGAAAATGATGACTTCAACTATGATCCCGACATGTATTCATCTGATGAAGCAGCGAGTGATGACGGCCTTCTGATGCGCGAGAGAAGATAATATTAGAATCTACAGAGTCTCAGCCAGATAGACCCAAGACTTTCCAGCAGTAGTATTTCATCTGAGATATCTCCTTGACGTCAAAATCGTCTTTACAAAGATATTTCACCAGAGTTTTCTCTGCAGTTAATGTATGGTAGAGACAGGCAGAAAAGTCGCCTTGATGAAAGTACAATGTTGCCAACTTAAAGATCTCACGGTTCAGTTCGATACTGTCTGGACCGAAAGTCCCTGTGAAAATCATCAAATTCAAAGATTTCAACAGGTGGTCGATCGCCTCTGCTGTTAAGTGCTGCTCTGCCTTGAGATGAGATAGAATATCGAACATCAGACAGGTTACTCCGCCAAACTCTTGTGACAGTGCATCAATTGTTTGTTTTGGAATTGCCTCTAACGAGGAGAAGATAAAGGATTTGTGCGAAGGTTTTTTCGTTCGAGAGAACACTCCCACTCTCTGTTGCAGATCTTCTCTCGACTGATGTTCGAATGCTGTAAACTGTAACCAAAATTCCTCGAAATGTGTTCTCTGAAGAGAATGCCATGTTTCTTGGATTGGGCGTAAAAGACTTTTCTCAAAGCGTGAGAGGGAGATCAGAAGGTGTGCGTCACTCTTCACTGACAAGATTTCAGTGAGCACGATGTTCGCCTCAACCAACTGTTGTTGCAGCAGAATCAATCCGTGACACATTTCCTTCTGCTTTTCCACGACGCTTGTCGCGCGAGATTGCGATCTCTGCGACTCTCTTTCGCTTGAGATCGCTGACGCTTCTCGAGCACAAGCGACACAATTACAATCGAATAAATATTGTTCACGTAAAAGCTGACGTCGAAGGTAAAGTGAGTGACGCGCAGCAACTGGTCCATACGAAATCGAAATTTCGTCGCCTCGTGAGACAGAAGAGGTGGTGATGATCTCAATCACAACATCATCCATACACTCGCCAATAGTGTTCAACTCGGACTTTGATTGATATCTCACTATCGCGTTAGGTTCGCAAGAATGGTTGATGCTCGATGCATGCAGGAACAATGCATAGCCGACGTGGATAGGAACCACTGTCCTCGAGACTTTTCTGGTGATATCTTCGCATTCAGAAGAGATCACTCTAGTGATCGCATGAGTATTGAATGGAATACGAGAAAGAATAGTGAAAAGAGTAAAAGACTTCTCATGTAATCCGGAAATCCACTCTTTGTTCCTTAAAAGCTCTGCTGATATATTTTCTCCGGAAGTCTCGAGACAGTACAACGTGGCGATCATTCCCAGCAGACAAACCTTCCCGAAGGACCAGACGAGACTGTCGTCAACTTCTGTGGTGAAGATACTCACACTGTCCAATGAATCATGTTCGATATCATGCAGACCTGGTGGGGAAATGCCACTATAAAAATGGCTCATAAAGTAGTTAAATTTGATGCGATTGACGTCGCGGCGCTCGAAGACTTTCATCGCCATGTCAATGTGTTCTGCCAATAAGTTGTCCTGTCGACAGCCACATTTAGAAGAATGTGTCGTAATATAAGGTTTTTCACGCAATAGAACTACACCTTTGCTTAAACCATGACGGCAGAGGAGTTTTCGTCCAATCACAGCATCTCTCTGAATATGAACATAATCCTTATCGGTGCCGGAAAAACCTGTACAATTATAATCAAAATTGTCATTCACTTTCGATAAATTTGAAGATTGAGATTCTATGGACCACCTGTCGGAGAATCGTTTCTGGATGTTTGAGATGATTTCATACTGTGAAACAACTGCGATGATGATAAACTTGACGAAAGAGAAATAAGTGACTTTTGATGAACATCCATCCACAGCATCTTTGAGGAGGGATTGCAAACCATGTGAGAGACTTTCCCTCGCAAGAGCGAGATAGATGCAAGAATCGCGGTGAAAGACTCTCTCCTCGCTCATCTTCTGGGGCTTAGAATTTCCCCATTTTCTCAGTTTGGGGTTCCCCAGAGCAGTTGCTCAATTGTCTAATTCGTAGGAGAGTGAGGCAGTCGCAGTCACAGCAGAGACATCGACTCTTATTAGTGGGTGAGATGAGTTACTTCCGAGACACGAAGATTGAGGTCCTCGTAGCAGTCGGTGTCGGAGCTGCGGTATCTTCATGGCTTTTTTGGAATATTTACAGGAGGAAATGGCAAAACCAGAGAGAAGAGTTAGAAGAACAACTCGATCAGGTACTTTATAACTTATCAAACGACTGCTGAGCTCACATCGACATTGATGTAGATGGAAAGGAAAGTGTATGATTTACGACAAAAGCTTATATCCTTGGAGACCACTGACTTATTACAAGATTCGTCAGAGGAGAAGAAGGAGATTCGTGTTTGGATGGACGGCGCTTTCGATATGATGCATTTTGGTCATATGAATGCTTTCCGTCAAGGGCGGTCATTAGGAACTTATCTCATTGCTGGTGTCAATAGTGATGAGACGATCACTGCGTGTAAGGGTCCTCCTGTCTGCAATGAGGCGGAGCGTGTCGACACAGTGCGAGGGTGTAAATGGGTCGACGAGGTGGTTGAGGGTGTTCCTTATGTCATGAACGATGAATACTTGACTTACATAATCGATAAGTACAAGATTGACTATATCGTACACGGCGATGACCCTTGTATCGTTGATGGGAAGAATGTCTACGAGTCAGCGATTCGCCTAGGTAATCGATTCCCCTCCAAGCACCTTCCTTCTGACTGCCTTGTCTGTAGGGAAATACCTTACAATTCCTCGCACAGAAGGCGTCTCAACAACAGATATCGTGGGGAGAATGTTGCTCATGAGTCAGGCACATCACCAATCCTCCAACGACAGCAACAACGCAGGCAACCTGCTCGTCAGAAACATTCAAGAACCTCCAACACAACCCAATTCATTCGATCGCAAATCTAATTTCCTCACTACATCGCGCATTATTCGCTTGTTTGGAGCTGGTGTCAAGGTCATTTGATTCTCTTGTCCTTACATTTCTCGTGACGATCCTTCTTTCTAGGCACCCAAGCCCAACGATCGAGTGGTCTACATCGCAGGGGGATTCGACATGTTTCACGCTGGTCACATTGAGACATTAGAGCGTGCAAGGGCGTAAGTTATCGTCACCTGCTCACTGTCTTCATAGCTTATATTGCATCGTGAAGGCTGGGAGACTATGTCATCGTAGGAGTTTATAATGACCAAGTCGTGAACCAGAAGAAAGGTTTGAATCTACCAATCATGAATTTACATGAACGAGTTCTAAGTGTGTTGGGTTGTAAGGTGATCTCTCTGTCTCTCGTGTTATTCGTAGTTTGCTTATCTTTCCTCTCAGCATGTTGATGATGTCCTTATCGATGCTCCATACGTCATTACACAAGAAATGATCTCTTCCCTTCGCGTTCATCTTGTGGTTCGAAGCTGTTTGGCAGGTCAGCAGCCTGAGGAGAGTGACGTGGGCGAAGAAGATCCTTTCGCGGTCCCGAAAACTCTCGGCATCTTGCAAACAGTCTTCATCAACCATACCGTGACTGCCCTGGACTTTGTGGATCGCATTCAAAAGCAACAAGATCGCTATGCTCAGAGATATGCGAAGAAGATGCAGGCAGAGAAAGATTTCTACAATACCAAATACAGTCTGTGATGATTCGCTAAAACATCTAATCTCTTACAATTTAATGCAGGAATGAACAAAACGGAGTTCTGAGATATCCCTGCCACTCCCTACTATCTACTATTCTACTAGTTTCTATGAGGTTTCTTACGCCTTGCGACTTTTGAACTTTTCTGTTGCTTTCACAAGTTCTGCCACGATCTCTTTCTCGAAAGCCGAGTGCCCAGACAACACATAATGAATCTCTGACGAAGGTAATGCTTTGTGAAGGTCATGCGCTGAGATAGCGGGACACACGATGTCGTATCGTCCTTGCACGATGACGGTTGGAATGTGTGCGATCTTCGCAACATTCTCTTTCTCAATGAGGAATCCGTCGCGTGGGAAGAAGACCTGATTGGTGAAATAATGGTTCTCAATTCGCGCAAAGGCAAGGGCAAAGTGATCATCTGCAAAAGATGATTGCATAGCTTCGACTGGATCTTGGTGAAGTTTGCTGATGCGACCTTCCCATATGCTCCATGCCTTCGCAGCCTTTATCATCTCTGTGAAGGTATTAATGAGGAATAGCAACAAACACATCAAGGGATTCTTACCAGCTTCGCCTAATTCGCCCATGAGACGTTTGGAATAAGCCTTCATGAAGTTATCTCTCTCGTTCGGGGGGATTGCCTCCTCATAAGCTTCCCAATCCTCAGGGAATATGTAATTAGCACCCTTACCCTCGTACATCCACTCTAACTCCTTCTTGCGACAAAGAAAAATACCTCTAAGAACAAGCTCTGTGATGCGATCAGGGTGTTCAATCGCATAGGCTAAGCTGAGAGTCGAACCCCACGAACCCCCAAATAACTGCCACTTCTCAATCCCGAGGTGCTCTCGAATCTTTTCAAAATCTCGCACCGAATCATAAGTGGTATTATCCTCTAAATTGGCAAAAGGTGTGGAATCACCGCAGCCTCGTTGATCAACTAAGATGATTCTGTAGCTCTGAGGGTCGAAGAAGCGAGCCATGTTAGGAGTGCACCCGCCTCCTGGTCCACCATGCACACATAAAACAGGCTTTCCCTTAGGATTACCATACTCAGAGTAGGCAATCGTGTGAATGGGGCTAACTTTGAGCTGTCCCTTGTGGAATGGCTGCAGTGGAGGATACAGAGCAGTCGCACTCAGAGGATCTTTTGGCTTTTGTGATTCTGCAGATGAACACTCTGCTGTGTTTAAACTTGAATAACTTGCAAGCGCCAATCCAGCGACAACGGATCCCAGTAGAACTTGTGAAGAGAATCCACGATCTCCTCCACTATGAAAGACTCGTTGACCAGGCTGCAGAGAGTATGAGTTACACATTGACATAAATAAAGCAGGAAGAGCAAGTTTACGAGTAAATACTCGTGAAACAGTCATAGATCTCTGCACTAAGCTTCTCATCTTCTTCAAGTAGTTCTAGTAGTAGTAGTAGTAATCTAGTAGTAGTAGTAATCTAGTAGTAGTAGTAGTTATATAGTAGTAATCTAGTAGTCTATACAGTCTATAGATAGAATATATATACCGGTATAGTGTGTGTGAGGGCCGTAGTTTAAACGGCCTCTCTCACTCTCTCGATACTACAGTCTAGTAGTCTCTCGATACTATAGTCGATGATTGCTGGTCTCTTTTCCTTCATCTTCCTCATGCTACTCCGATCTATACACACCTTATCACTGAGAGATAAGCGAATCATATCATCTTTTCGACATACTTGTCGTGTTTTTGGTGGGAGACATTCAAGTTCAGACTCTACAGAAGTCGAGGATGAGTTGTGGAAGAAATGGAGTTACGGCACATTCCCTTTAAATGCACAGACAAATGCGACGAAGATCTCAACTGAAAACGAGGGACATGGTGATGTTTGGTATGATCCTTTAGACCCGCTGTGGTTGAAGTCGATCTCTGATGATACAGTGCAACACGCACTGAGAGTACTCTCTGCCTTCATCACTCCGACACGCAAGGAGAGGTTTCAGACAATTCTACAACAACGTTCTGATCGAGTTAGATTCGTGTTCGAGAACCCTAACAATCCGAACAATGTCTGGGCCACGTTGCGCACATTCGACTCTTTCGCTCTGCAGTTCATCGACGTCATCTTCAACCCAACGGAGTATTACACGACGAGCTTTCGACGGAGTGAGATGAACAACGCTTTGGGAAGTCAGAAGTGGATGACTATCTTCCAACATCATTCCACTGCGGATTGTCTGAGGTCTCTGAAGGAGGAGGGTTATCTCATCCTCGCCACTGACTTGCACCAGAGCAGCGTGTCCCTACCTGATGTCGATTTTACAGAGCTTGCACGATCTGTATCCACACATGACTTGACAAAGAGCTTTACAGCTGAATCGCCTAAGATCGCAATCGTGTTAGGCAACGAACACACAGGCATCACAGAAGAAGTGAGAAAACTCTCCGACCAACTGATTTATCTGCCGATGAGAGGATTCGCTCAATCTTTCAATCTTTCTGTAGCAGCAGCGATTGTTTGTGCGATTTTACAGTCAAAAGGAATGATTCAGCCGAATCTGCCGGTGGCTTTGAAGGATCGCATATTGTTCATCTGGTTCATGCGATCCATCAAACAAAGCGTTAAAATTCTCCGCAAGAATAATATTAACATTCGAGGAAATGCAGTGTGATGCTAGAATAGTTGCTTTAAACAGTTCCCTCCGCTTCCTCCATGGGCATGTTCTCGTCATCGTTCTTGCTGAGTAAGGAGATGTAGTCTCTCAGTGACTTGTTATTTCCTCGCAGTCGCTCTCTCTCGGCACTTCCTGGTGGAGGAAGTCCTCTGCATACACGGTTAAGATACTTTTCTCTCTTAGAAATCTGAGTAGCGCCATAGTGATCTACTCCTAATCTCTGCTTGACGCGTCTTCTGACCTAGGAATGATATAAATAAGAGTAAAGAAAGCTTTCATTTCACAGTCAAACACTCACTTCATTCAACGTCAGTTGAGTGGAAACCGCCCAACGATCCTCTTCTTGCAATCTCTTCTTGGTTAACAGCTTCTTGTCGTCTTCCTTCTTCTCTCCGTTATTGCCTTTGTCTTTGTTATTCTCCTGTTCTTGCGCTTTAGCTTTCGCCTCCTCTTTCTTCCTTTTAAGCGCTTCACTTGTATTCCACAAGATCTTCGGTCGTGTTTCTCGTCTATACGGCAGATTCATTCAGCGATGGACTATCAATGAGCTATTAAGAACTATACCTGATGAAAGGATCTGATATCGCATTGGGAAGAACGCCTTTCGACAACGCCTCTTGCTCTTCGTGTCTCTTGCGCATGCCAGCATCCATATCACGAATAACATTCGATTCACGCATGCGACGATTAATATCTGACTGTTTCTTTCCATGTGCTTCGAAGATAATTCGCTGTTTCTCTGTTATGTCCTCCAATCGCTGGATCTCTTTCCGAGATAGTTCAATTTTCTCCTTGTCGTTCCTCTGAATCGCCTCATCCAAGCGCTTCTTTAACAAAGTCATCGCAGTGGAATATTCGGTTGTGATGAGTTTGTTGAGTCCCAGATTGCTCGAGACCATGTGACTGATATCTTCGTGTGTGTATGTATGCTCTGAGAACTGCTTGTGACGTTGTCGAAGCTTACGAAAGTCTCGCTTGGTCGGCAACACTTTCTCTGGATGACTACTCATGCCGTTAATATGGAAGCTTATTTCTTTGTCTTGCAAGGAATGGTTTGAGACTTTGTCTAGACGCTGGTATTGTTTGATCTCACCGGCGTTGTTCAGGTGCAAGCGGAGATTCGTTTCCACTATCGTGCCATTAGCTAGCGGCGGAAGCCGGTAGGGTTTCTTGCTACGATCAATTCCGATGATTTCGCACATGCGGTAAATCTGAAGGTTCTCTGCAATGCCGATCAGATAGCGCACGTAGCAGCCGATCATCAGTTGGTCGAAGAAAGGCTCGTGGAGATTGTTGACGATATCATCGCGACGTCGGAACAATTTGCGGTAATCTTGCGCATCTGCCTCGAGGTGATCGTCGGGTCTTATCGGCAACTCTTTCAACAGCTGCTTCTCTAGATGTGCCTTGAGCTGGCTGAGATTATCGAAGGTGAGTGCTGTCTTATCAGACAGCCTCTGAGTGTCCGATGAAGCTCCAGTCATTCCATCACGACTCAGATGACGGCGATGCGAATCCTTGATGCTTTTGATATTGTAGTCATGCTGGTCATCGTCCCCATCTCCATACCGCACCACATCGTTCCCCGTCTCCTCATCGTCATCCTCGTCCTCGTCGACGTCCTCGAAGTCATCATCATCTCCTTCCTCTTCATCGTCGTCGTAGTGGGAAGAAAGGCGACTAGAACGTCGTTTTTGCGACTTTTTCCCTTTATCCTCCGATTTTCTCTTCCCGAGAACTTTCGAGGTTTTCTTCTGCTTTCTGGTATCTTCGAAGGCATCGTCATCGTCGACGTCAGAGCCGTCACTCCCAGAGGTCTTTTTCGTGGGTCGCTTAGAGATCTCAGCTTCTTCGTCACTGTCGAACAAGTCATCGTCGTCCTCATCAGCATGCTCGTCGTCATCGCTCTGCTGGTTAAAATCGTCTCCGTCAGCGACGAGTCCATCTTCCTCCTCATCGACCGCACCGTCACTTTCTTCCCCTTCCTCTCTAAAGTTTTCCCCTCGGCGCTCATCCTCCGAGTCTGAATTGATCGACTTACGCTTATCCTGAGAGCGAGACTTCTGAGTGGGCTGCTCAGAGATTAGAGCAGAAAGAAAAAACTTGCAAGTCGAACCTTCTGTTTGGAGTCCGAACCGACATTTGATGCACCTGTCATGAGTTTCAATCGTTCATAATCCAATCTTCGCTCAAATGCAGCTCCTCTGCGAGAAATCTCTTCTTCCCACTCTCTCTATAACGCAGTCAGAGCAGGGGATGCAAAATAATTTAACTATTACCTCATTATGACTCCTCTTAAAAGATAAAAGCTCCTTTTTCTGCTGAAAAGAAAGGTTTCGCAATGAAGATGGTAAATTTAACTCCTCATCAATCTCCTCTTCGTCTAGATCTACCTAACCTGTGAGAGAAATTATGAAAGAAAAACAAAACCTCACCCTCAAAATCATCCTCTCGTTCATCACTTGAATCATGAGCAGGCTTTCGCTTTCCTTTGCTTGCCATCTCTCTTCTCTTCGATTAGTTTGATCAGTTAATTAATAATTGAAAAGAGTCGCGCCGCTGTAACGAGAGACTCTATCGCGATATACTGGATTCCTTAATTTTGGGAATTTGCGTATTTGGGTCTGACCGTTTCTTCAGGGATGTTGATCGACTGTTAGTAGTCAACAGAGACAGACAGACGATGGTGAAGAATTCAACCACTGGAACAAAGAGCTCCGCCACCCTTTCCAACAAACTTGAGAAACTCACAGTAATTGAAGAGAAACCGACAAAACCTCCAGGAAATCCAAAGTTTAATCGTAAAGCTCTTCAAAGCTCAGCGGCAAACCCAAACAATGGGGAAGAGTTCTTGCCTGAGAAAATTACACCTTCAACAATCTGTCAGCAGCTTTTAATTCAAGGATTTGTTCAAAGCTACGTTGACTTTTATCATCTCACCCATCGTCTTGACCCTCTTTCTATTGAAGAGATCACCACAACAGTGAATCTACCGATTGAAGAATTGACTTTCATCCGTGATCATCTTACACGCGCAGAATCCGCAAGGCGACAAGGTGATACAAGTAGTGTATATTCTTCATATAATAAATTGGCCGACTACTATGTGTCGAGTAAGGACTGGAAGACAGGATTCTTCTTCCATGAGAAGTGTCTGGAAGTCGCTCAACTTACAAATGACGTTCGTGCAGAAATGGCTGCCAATCACTCTCTTGGTGTGATCAATCAGCTCATGCAGAACTATGATCGTTCAAGGACGCACCACGAAAAGCACGAACAACTTGCGATCTCAGTCGATGTGTTCGAGGAGATTGCCAGGGCGAACACCGAACTTTATAAGGTCTATCTAATCTTAGCCGAAAAAGCGGAGCTAAATGGCAATACAGAAGAAGCTCTTGAAATTTATACCCTTTGTTTGGAAGCAGCTAAGAAGAGTTGGGATAAAGCCTCAGAGGCGGAGGCTAACGGTCGCATCGGCAACCTGCTCTTGCATCAAGGCCAAATTCAGGAGTGTATCCCCTATCTGAAACAGCAAAGTCAATTAGCAGCAGACCTGGGTCATCCAGAGTCGCGTTGTCGTGCTTGCTCGGCGTTGGCTTTAGCTTGGGATAAGCTCGGTCAGTCAGACAAGGCCCTGAACGAGTTAACCTTGGTTCATGCGATTTCAGAACAAGCAGGCGATGCATACTTACAAGCTCAAGCTTGTCGTGCACTTGGTACCCTGTACAGTAAATTGGGCAGATTGGATTCAGCGGTGGAAATCCTTCAGAGACATTTCACTCTTTTGAAGTCGATCCTCTATCGAAGCACGACAACGAAATCGCCTGCATCCTCGGGACCCTTAGGAAGCAAGGAAGATTCAAATCGGAAGGTGACTTCAGCAGATCTGGATCTTGCCCGAGCTTATATTGGAATTAGTAAAGGGAATCAATTGCTTGGTTTCTATGCCATCGCACTACAATACGACCTCACTTCCCTACTCGACTGGAAGCTTAATAGAAGTGATCTACTGAAAGTGACGAAGGTTTCTGAGATTAAACAAACAGTTAGTATTGACCAAACACAAGCAAAATCTTTGGATGATGAATCAGTGGCATCAGGTCTAGCAGATACTTAATCGCATATCATCGCTGAAACAATTAGTTTGTATATTTATTGCTTATTTTTTTTTCATTCGTAACCTTTAATTTCATCTATTATCCGAGTCACATTATCATGGTATTACCATAGTTCAGGGAACCCTCGTGATCTCGGAATCTTAATCTTTTGTCGAAGAAACTCAGACCAAAGCAACGAAACGCTTTTGCTTCTCTGCAGACTATCAATATTTAAATCTCTTCACTCATCCTTTGATCACAGCGATTGGTCGGAGTTTAATGCATTTCTTGGAGATGCCAGCATTGTGACAAGTATCGACCACTTGCGTCACATCTTTATAGGATTCAGGCGCCTCTTCCATCACCAGTTTCGGTGACGCAACTCGAATGGAAATCCCTTGCGCTGCCAATTTGTCTAATACCTCTTGATAACTTAGATTGCGACGACTTTTATTCCTGCTCTGAGCTCGACCAGCACCGTGACAAGTGGAGCCGAAAGTCTCCTCCATTCCTTTCTGAGTTCCAGTTAACACGTAAGAACACGTCCCCATTGTCCCTCCAATGAGAACAGGTTGGCCTAATAACCATAGAAGTGAAAATTAAGTGAAAATTCAATCGTCAAATTATTGATATTTTTTTACCTATAAATTGATAATCAACTGGGATCAGTGGATGATGTGGAGGGAAGGCTCTTGTGCTTCCTTTACGATGAACTAAGAGTGTCTTCAATTGACCATCAACAACATGTTGCTCGACTTTTGCAATATTATGGGAAACATCGTAGATGACATTCATATCGAGGTCGTCGGGCTGTGAATTAAATTGTTTCGCGAATGCTTGGCGCACAAGAAAGGTCATACTCGAGCGATTCACCCAAGCATAGTTCGCAGCGGCTGCCATTGCAGCGAGATAATCCTCGCCTTCCTGTTTGAAATCAGTGAGTTGAGAACCAAATCATAATAATTGTCGATTTTTCTACCTTTGATCTGATGCGGGCACATGCAAGTTGTCGATCATTTGTTACAATTCCATCTCTTAACATCGCCTCCTCCATCGCTATCAAAGAGTCTGTGGCAACTTGATGTCCAAGCCCTCGAGATCCACTATGAATCATTATACAAACCTGGCCAATCGTATCAACGCCCATTCTAGCAGCAGCATATTTATCATGGATCTCATCCACGACTTGGATTTCACAATAATGATTTCCAGCCCCCAAGGTACCTAACTGAGGCAAACCTCTCTTCTTGGCTCGCGCACTAACCTTGCTTGGGTCTGCTTGCAACATTCTTCCAAACTCCTCGCAGTGCTCTTTGTCCTCCGCCCAGGAGTAACCCTCTCGTACACTCCAGTCCATCCCCATCTCTAATGCTGCATTCAAGTCGCTTATAGTGGTTGGTATGACTCCTTTGGAACCAACTCCAACAGGAATGTGGTCGAAAAGAGATTGTGCGAGCTGCTCTCTGACAGGTCCAACCTCTTTCTCCGTGAGATTGGTTCGAATCAATCGAACACCACAATTAATATCAAACCCAACCCCACCAGGGCTAACAACAGAGTTTGGATCGTCCATGTCAAAAGCCGCGACGTTTCCGATTGCGAACCCATAACCAGAATGTACGTCAGGCAAACCGATAGACTTTTTCACAATGCCTGGCAACGCTGCAACATTCGCAATTTGTTTGACTGCCGGTAAAAAGCCACCATAACTCCCTGATGCACAAGAACAACGAAGTTCATCAAACATTAGCTCCTCCAATGCAGAATTAACGTAGAATGTGCCTTTGCAGTTCATTCCTGTCACAAATCCTTCATTGATCTCATACTTCCAAGGAGTAATCTTCTTGATAAAACCCATATCTTCTTCGAATGTTCGAATGACATTGTTATTCACTGGTCCCTTGAACTCTCTGCCAACAGGAGCTCCTTCGTCTCCCATTTCCTTTAATTTTTGTAATTCCTTAAGAAACTCTATTTTTCAATAAATCGATATTTGAAATTCTCGTAGTTTTAGATTCTCGTATTCTCGTATCTGAATTTGTGTGTTGTGAAATCTTTGCCTTGACAGTTATTGAGGTCTCTCATATCCTCTGATGATACGATCTGAGACCTGAGAGAGAGAGAGAGAGAGTATAGTATAGTATAGTAGTATATAGTAGTATATAGTAGTATATAGTAGGAGTTTATAGTATATCGAGTATAGTATAGTATTAATATAGTATTATTGTAATACTTATCTTCAACTTCTATCACCAGCAGTAGGGCTCGCGATTCTTTTCATGTGCTGAACAATTGTGATTTTTTCTTTTTTCTCTTTTTTTCGTAACAAGTTCATTCTGATTTCTTCTTCAAATGATTGGAGTTGGAACCAAAAGCAAGAAAGGTAAGTGAGTTCCTCGTGCAACTTGCATAATCTCGTCTTACATGGTTACAGCTTTTAATTCGAATCCTAACGAAGTCTCAACGGCTTCTTCTTCGGTCGATTTTGTTAGCTGTCCTAATATAGAGGGATTGCTAAAGAAAAAAAACTCTCATGGTCAATGGAAAGACCGTTATTGCTTATTTCAGAACGGTTTTTTCCTTACCTACAAGCCAAAGGGGAGCAAACCATCGAGTGAGTTGAAGGAATCAATCGATTTGAAGGACGTCGAAGGCTTTCTGATCAAAGATGATGTCCTGCACTTAGATATGAGGACAGGAGAAACCTTGTTGTACAAGGGAAATCGTTTGAAAGATTGGCTAGACTGTATGAAACAGCGATCGACAAAGGCACAACAGTTATATCAGAAAGCTCTCGTGGAGAATGCTAATCGAGGAATTCATATCTCTGGATGGCTGCAGAAGAAATCACATAATAAATACCAAGGCTTTCAAGTGAGTCTCCTTCCATTTCTCTGTCTCTCTCCTTCAACTCGGTGATAGGAACGTTATGTGAAGGTGGAGGGACATTTTCTCAGATACTACAAACGAGATATCGATACAGAAGAGCTTGGCTCAGCAAATCTTGTGACTACTGACTTCATTCGTCCCTATGATGACACAGTGGATTGTACCATTTTTGAACTCCAGGATGAGGACCGAGTCTTCGTGTTTCAAGCTAACTCGAATAAGGAAATGATGCATTGGATCAGTGTATTAGAGAAAGTGAGGCTGTCTGCTCAAGCGAAGATTCAAGAAGAAATACAGAAAAAGATTGTAGAAGAGACTCCCGTTCGAATTCGATGGTTCGATGAACTCGGAGAAGAGGTTTTTCAGGAGAAAATTCTTAAGGATCTTGCCGATGTTTATCCTGATCCTTCGCATCCCCCTGACGGAGATGGAGAATTTTCTATTAAAGATCATTTAGACTGCGCCACAGGAATCGTAGAGTATTTGCAAGGTTTCGTACCAGAAATTCAGAAAAGCGCTCAGCGGCCAGCAAGATACGATATATTGGCCGTGATGATGACCATGATCAACTCATTTCTTTACGATCGAATGTCAACATTTCTCATTGTTTCCACACTTGATGCACAGCGACTAACAATGAAAAGACAGCGAAGTCGTAGTGATGCAGCTATGTTTGTAGATCAAGACGATGAAGATGATAGCGACGATAATCAGAACCGTTCTGAACTCATTGAAAATGCAACTTTAGGCGATTTGCATGCCATCATCGATTGGATCGCGAAGTATCAGATCACTATAAAGAAGATTCGATGCCCTGTTGCGAATAAGGAAGGGAGCTCTTCTCCATCAAGTCCAGTCGCATCATCATCTCAGGCTGTTCTCTCCACAAAGTATCTCTCTCCGAAACAATCTCGCCTATTCGAACTCTTGCCTGATGTTTGTAAGTTGTATGTGTATGGCGGGTCGAAGGGGTCGAAAGGCGGCGCAGCCAGTCATTTGTATGATCACTGCATGAAAGTTTGGGAATCAGTAGTCAACAATCCAGAAGAGATGTTACAGCGAAATAATGATGGATCCTTTTATACTCACTCACCGGTGGACATGTGGGAAGCTATTAATCAGCATATTTCTCTCGCTACATCGACGAATTCCCCAATTTTACACGTAATGATAGCAGACAAAGTTGTCACGTCGCTCATTGCAGTATTTGAGAATATAATTACATATGTTAATACTCTCGACACATCAGCGAAGCCTGAACTGCGGGAGATTGAACTGGAATATATATCAGCACTGGCGAATGATACTGCTCTTCATATCGAAGAAGTTATTGAGCTCATTGATAACTTTGCAATTGCGGAGATTCGCGAAAGAATCGATGAGATTTTTGATCCTCTCACCACAATCTTGGTAAAATGTGGTGAAACATGTCTCAAGCGACTCGCTGGGTTGGTAATGAGTGACGTTCAAGCTCTGCTTGATCAAGTCTTCATGCCAGAGTGGATGGAAGGCAATCAGATGCATGTCGCCACTGCTACTATTTCGGATTACATGGGTGACTTCGAGGAATATTTGGTTTCCTTCTGGGCAGACAAATTTGTGTACACAATTTTAGAGGAAGTTATCCTTAGCTACACAAGGTCTCTACTCTTTCGAAAGAATCGCCCGCCCAAGACTGTTACTACTACAGTCAATACAGAGACTCCTTCTACACCGCAAAAGAATGGAGGTTTTCTATCATCTTTTTTCCAGAAAACGAAACAAACTATTACCCAAACTATAACCACAACTGTTCCCTCCCATGTTATTGTGGACGAAGAGTCACTTGGGAGGTTAGCGCAGGATGTAAATACTTTAAACGCTTTCTTCAGTCAGAAAGCAGGGCAAGAGACCGCCACAGAATTTTTAGCCTTGATGAACGAGATTTCTTTATTGCTATTCCTTGATATGGCTGGACTGCTTCAACACTTCACTTTGCGCTGTACCGAATATCCCTCCGCTGCTCAAGCAATTTACGAAGTTATCAACGCTGTGATGAAAATGCGCATCGATGACTTCACGAAAAGTGATTTTGATTTCTTTACCTCAACGACTCAGTCTCTCTTAACGAGTGCAATTCAAGAGGCAAGAGAGAAGGAGGCTAACGGAGTGGTCGAGGGCCGTCTCGGTCTCTTGTATATAGAGGTGGTACCAAAAGAACTATTTCAAACGCCTCAAAGAATCACGCTAGCACAACGAATGAAGATGATGTCTAATATTCCGATGTTCGGCAAATCTACAATCAAGAAGAAAAGTGAATCTGAAGAGTGGGGCGATGAAGAAGAAGATCCTGAAGCAGAAAACCGTGGTGAGTCGCGCGACTCTCTGGAAAAGCGAGCAAATAGTGATGATCGTCTTGGTATTCAAAAATCTAATCAGTTACTCGATGACGTCATGGAAGTTTTGCAACAACAAGATCTCGCAGAAGAGTCTAACATTCAAGAAGAAGAGAGGGCAAAGCAAGAGGAAGAAATGGCAAGAAAGAAGATCGGAATGCTGTCATACGACGGATATCTGGAAAAGAAAAGTCCAGCACACAATTTGTGGCAGGTAATAGCACTTCCTTTCCTCTTGAATCGTAATCGCCTTACTGGTTTTCTTCTTATCAGAAACGATATTTCAAGTTTATGACAAGAGAAACGCATTCATTGGAGAAGCCCTATCTATACTCACTGATGTGGTATAAGAAAGAAGGTGGTTCCGTAATCAAAGCGCTCGAAATCGACAAGGTTCAATCCATCGCGATTATTTGCTCTAATCGCGCGTTATCCTATGTATTACCCCCTCGTATTAATTCATTAGTTTTGCAATCCGAGGCTGGGACTAGTCGAGACGTTATCCAAGTTTCCCCCTTCGAGCACGAAGACAATAATTCTGGAAAGCAAGGTGGTGTTGATTTCTACATTTTCCGTGTCTTACAGACCGATGGTAAAGACCACATCTTGCGGAGCGCAAAGATCGATCGTATCATGAAATGGGTCAATACAATAGCCTTCGCGGGCAGTTTGGCATATGATGGCAAGCTGCGACAGTGGACACGCGCTGCTTTCACCTTCTATGAGGAGCAAGCAGCAGAACGCGCCAAAGTCACCTCCTTCCAAACCGTCACTGCCACTCCTTTACCGACGCTCGTCCGAACCACTTCGAATTCATCGGCTACGTCCGAAACCAATCACTCGAACGAAATTGATGTGAAGGGCGCAGCACTGTTGCTTCAATCGCTGAAAGAGTCGACCCCTCCACCACCACCTCCTCCTCTACCAATTACTACCGTTACAAAAACTGAGGAGGAGCAATCAGATTCGTCTGGAGGTGCCAGCGACACTGAAGATACTCCCGTCGCTCCTTCTCTTGCTTCGGAGGTAAAGGGTGTTGATGCCACAGTAAAGGTCGAAGAGCCAGTAGAGGAGTTTTCAGAATCCGTCAATCCCATTCATCGGATAGTGCAATCCAGAGCCGTGGATCAAGAAAAGCTTTCTAATGAGAGGAATCATATAGAAGTAAGCGAAGGAGAAGGTGCGTCCCCTTCAGTAGGGGGCAATAAGCGAGTGAATCGAGGTGGGAGGGGAGGTAATCGCCATAAGCCTCCTCCTCCTCCAAGTGACAATAGCCCGAGCTTATTGCCTCCTCCACCGTCCATTGAATCGCCAAAACCCTCTACGACAAATGATCAACTTTATTCTGACACCGACGAAACCGTTCGCACAGATGGTGTTGGCTCCTTTGAGAATTCACCCAAACCTAATCATCAACGAAGATCAGTTAATGTGAAGCGACTTTCAAACAGTCGTGCTCAGCGACTTTCTCTGACAAATACAACGACTACTCAACCTGTAGAAAATAAGCAGGAAGCAAATAACGTGGACCACAAAGTTCAAACAGATGAAGGACGGCAAGATACTTCAACACCTAGTACGCAGACTCAATCATTGTCTGTAGATTCTCATGACAGTGGTGGCGCTTCTTCTGTGACAAGGACAGACAGCGCGAGTCCGAAATCCTCTTTGAAGAAGACGAAAGATCGGGAGCGAGCTCATAGTCGCGCCTCGATGCGAGTCTCTTTCGCAGAACATCTTTCAAGTAGCGACGAGGGAAGGACCATTCAATCCTTCGAGGTCGAGGAAAAGGATAAACTCTTGGCTGACAAGGGCGGGAAGAAGAAGGGTTGTGCTGACGCGTGCTTGCTACTGTAATTTTATAGCTAGAACAGTAGAACACCTGTTTGATCCTTTCCCCCACTTTGAAGGAAGTGGCGTAATTCCGACACCGTAGAGTAGAATAGCATCGCAGAAGTCCTGACGACTGTAGATGGACTGGCCTTCCTCTTTCTCATTCATTTCATCTCTTTCCTCTCATATTATTATTAAGATCCTTACGCTCTTCTCAATTAGGTTTACAAACAGAAATGCTAAAAAATAATATGTATGTTTTGTTGCAATTATGACAGGGTTTGGTTTCTGTGGTTGGGAAAGTCAAAATCTTCTTCAAAATCTTTGAGACGAACAAATGTCGATCAGATCGATCGATCCTACGATTATCATCCAACTTTTATTCTCTAGAAACAGTTGAAATGACAATGACATCACTTGGTCCCGAATATCGTCTGAGTCTGGTTGTTAGGAGCGGAAAAGGGATTCTTCTTCACGACGATGTCTGAATTACTTTGATCCAGACCTGACCGAGCTACATGCTCCTCCTTCTCCTTTAAGATCGCAGAGGCCATGTCAGCGTCTATCTGAAGCAGGTGACTCTTTCTTTCGCTGGGAGGGACGATGGCGACGAACGACGAGAACAATTGGGAGAAATTGTCCAACAAATACTTCGCGCGATGACTCTGCGTCTCTTGATGATGACGCTGCAATAACGACCAAAGATGCTCTCTCGCTTGACTGAAGGGAAAGGAGAAAGAGGTAAGAATGATTCCAACGAGGAGTGAACAGACAACTTACATGTAAGATTCATTCATTTGAACAACACACACATCTGGACTGACGTAATCTTTGATGCTGTCCAGACTAGAAGGGAATTTCAATGCGTTAGATTTGGTTGGCGATGAAGATGACTGGAGGAAGGCTGAGTCAAGCAATTCCTCGTCAGGGAAGACAAACGCTAAGCCGCCAGTCATTCCTGCTCCGAAATTGAAACCGATCTTTCCCAACACTAACACGAAGCCTCCGGTCATGTACTCGCAGCCATGATAACCCACTGACTCGATGACTGCAGTAGCACCGGAATTACGGACAGCGAATCTCTCACCTCCTTTACCACGAACGAACAACTCTCCTCCCGTAGCACCGTACAAGACAGTGTTCCCGACGATACTATAGGAGAGGCTCTTGCTGTGTTGATTTTGCTGTTTCATGGTTTGAAGATCTTCTTCTGGTGGCTTGACCACAATCTTACCCCCACACATACCCTTGCCCACGTAATCGTTGGCATAGCCTGTGAGGGATAGCGATATTCCATCACATAGCCAGACTCCGAAGGACTGACCCGATGCTCCAGTCAACTTGAACTTCAGCTCTCCTGGGAAGCCATGGTCGCCATATCTTTGTGCAATTTGACCAGAAATTCTTCCCAGTGCAGAGCGATCCGTGTTGATGATGTGAGACTTCACAGTGAAGTCCTTGCCATCTTCTAAAGCTCTCTGGAACTCCTTGTCAGCGAGGATTCGATCGTCGAAGGTGAAACCGTTATGATCGACCCAATCGTGCTTCAACCAAGAGCGATCATCTTCACCACGATTAAACAAGGTTGGTGATGACGCTGCGCTAGCAACAGAGTCTATGAGATAAGAAATGTCGAGATTCGAAGTCTTGGCGAGGGATAGAGTCGAACGACGACGTAGCAATCCTGGTTTTCCGATGATCTCTTCGATGGAGCGATAGCCTAATTTCGCAAGAATGTGTCGTACTTCCTCCGCAATATAACTGAAGAAGGTGACAATGTTGTCAGGCGTTCCTTTGAATCGTTTACGAAGTTCTTCGTTCTGCGATGTTACACCTACAGGACACTTATTCGTATGACAAATGCGCGCCATGATGCAACCTTCTGCGATCAGTGCAATGGTTCCAAATCCAAACTCTTCGGCACCCATAGCAGCTGCCATGACAACATCATAACCACTCTTCAATCCTCCGTCAGCTCTTAATAGGACTTTGTTACGAAGACCATTCTTTCTTAAAGCAGTGTGTGACTCAACCAAACCAAGTTCCCACGGTGCCTATATATCAATCATCGTTAGATAACATTAACAAAGCACTGTCTATACTCTCTTACCCCAGCGTGCTTGATCGAACTTGCTGGACTTGCGCCTGTACCACCATCATGACCAGCAATGTGGATGATGTCAGCGCCAGCTTTAGCGACTCCAGACGCGACAGTGCCGATACCTTCCTCCGACACTAGTTTCACTGACACCTGAGACTTAGGATTGATTTGATGCAAGTCGTGGATTAACTGTGCCAAGTCCTCAATAGAGTAGATGTCGTGGTGTGGTGGAGGTGAAATAAGTGTGATCCCTGGCTTGCTCTTTCTCAGAGAAGCGATGTATGAGTCAATCTTACTAGCAGGCAATTGACCTCCTTCTCCTGGCTTCGCTCCCTGGGCAATCTTTATCTCTAACTGCTCTGCTGACATGAGATAGGTGGCGGTGACGCCAAATCTACCCGAGGCAACTTGTTTGATTCTCGAAGAAGCCACGTCACCATTTCGGAGTCCTTTAAGGTAAGGGAATTGTTTTGAAACTCCAGTCTCTGCATCGATATCATTGATCTTCTGAAATCGCACGGGATCTTCTCCTCCTTCTCCTGAATTGGATCTCGCTCCGATACGATTCATTCCAATCGCTAAGGTTTCATGTGCTTCACGAGAGAGTGCTCCCAAAGACATACCACCAGTGACGAAGCGCTTCATAATAGATTCAACACTCTCGACCTCCTCAAGAGGAATCGACGGTCTCTCATCAGTGACGAACTCCAAACAATCTCTCAATGCAGTGGGAGGTCTTGCTTGGATTGTCTTCTCATATAAATCGTAAAGGTTAACATCCTTTGTGCGTAACGCAGCATGAAGAATGTCTTTGATCAAAGGTTGATTGTTGTGATGGTACTCTCCAGATTTCATATAGTTATAGAAGCCATAGTTAAAGAGCTTCTTCTGAGAAGCTGGTTCGTTTCCATCAACTGAGTCAGCGCCTTTCGCAACGGCGCTGGCGGCATTAGATACAGCGAGAGGATTAGCGCGATGATAGAAGTCAATGGTCTCCTTGGCGATCTCATCGAGAGTCATTCCACCAATTCGACTTGCAGTTCCTCGGAAAGCTGTAGCTACCACCTCATCACTCAAACCCAAGGCCTCGAAGATTTGCGCTCCATGATAAGAAGATAAAAGAGAAATTCCCATCTTCGAGAGAATCTTCAAGAGTCCCTTCTCGACGGACTTGCGATAGTTGTAGAGAGCTTTCTCGACTGTGATGGCAGGCAAACTACCGCGACTCATTGCAACCTGATTTCTCTTTTGGGCATGCCAGTAGATGACAGTATCGTAGGCTAAATAAGGAACAACAGCAGATGCGCCGTAGCCAACTAAGCAGGCGACATGATGAGTAGACCAAGCCTGACCAGTCGTGACGATGATTGAAGCTTTCGTTCTGAGGCCGTTTCTAATCAGCGCATGATGCACGGCTCCAACTGCCAGCAATGGAGGAATGAAGATCTTTTCGTCGCTTGAAGAGGAAAATTGATCAACAGAATGTAGGTCTTGGTCAGAGAGATTGATGACGTTGACTCCGCTCTTTACGGCATCCACTGCAGCTTCACAGAGCTTCTCTAACTGAGATTTCAATCCTCCTGCATTCTCAGCTTCCTTCACGGAATATAAGGTAGATAAGGTTTTCGTGGTAATTCCCTTAGTCTTCGTCACTTCTTCGAGCTCTTTGAAGTTTAGTATTGGCGATGGGATCTTCAGTCGAACATCAGATTGCTCTCGGGAGAGAGGATCGCTCTTCGGGCCCAAAAACATTGACAACGACATCACTGCTCCTTCTCTAAGAGGATCGATCGGAGGATTTGTAACTTGGGCGAAACGTTGCTTGAAGTAATCGTATAATGTATGAGGGAGTGGAGAGAGTGCAGCGAGAGGACAGTCGTCACCCATGCAAAAAGTCGCCTCATTCGCTTCAGAGGCCATAGACGCGATCTGCATTTCAACATCCTCAGTTCCCCAGCCAAACATCTAGTAAAAGGCATCAAATAAACGATTTCACATGGAAACAAGGAAAAGACTCACAGTTTGCAAAGTAATGAACTTCTCCAAATCCATCGACTCTGTCAGTGGAGAAGAGTCAGTTCGAGGTAAAGAGGGGAGAATAGAAGCTTTCTCTGATGCTGGGAGATAAGCTGATAAATACTCTTCTTGATCCTTTCCGAAGGATTGTAGTTTAAGCTCCGAGACAGTGGCCTGTAGTATGGATTGATAATCCTGACGTGAAGCGACTTCAGATTTAACTTCCTCATTCAATGAGAGCTTTCCTTCCGGAATATTCACCGTAATCATTTCACCAGGACCTAATCTTCCACTTTCAATGAGTTTCACAGAAGAGCTCGCTCCACTGTCCGTGGCACCACTGAATTGTTGAAGGATTTTACTCACTCCAACCTCTGACATGAGATGAACCAACTTCTCTTTCGTCTCACTATCTTCAGTGACCATGTATCGAGCAGGGCGTAATCCATTTCGATCAAGGGTAGCACCAAGAAGTTCACCATCAGAAAACACTAGAAGCGCAGGACCATCCCATGCCTCCTGCAGAGACTCGTAATACTTGTAGAAGGCATTGACTTGGCTATTATCGACTGAAGAAGACTTCTTTGCTTCGAAAGCTTCAGGAACTAACACCATTAATGCTTCTTCAGGAGTATACCCTGCACGAACAAAGCTCTCGAGAATACTGTCTAAGTTAGCACTGTCACTTCTCCCTACATCGACTAAAGGTCCTTTGACGAACTCTTCGTTATCATTAGGATTGGCGATCTTATAAGCATATTGACGACTCTTTACCCAGTTAATATTTCCAAGTAAAGTATTGATTTCTCCGTTGTGTGCGAGTAACCTCATAGGTTGGGCGAGATACCACTTAGGCACAGTGTTTGTACTGAAACGACGATGATAAATCGCGAAGTTTGTCTCGAAGTCAGGATTTGTTAAATCTTGGTAATAGTTTTTCAAGTCACACGATCGCAACATTCCTTTATAGACAATAGTCTGAGTGGAGAAAGAACATATATACCCGTCAGGCGATTTAATCTTGCGGAAATATCCTTGAATCTCACGTCGGGTGTCGTAGAGTCGCTTTTCCAACACCAAACGACTTTCAGCTTGATTCTCTGGTAAAGGTTGGACGACGAATTGCTTGATTTTCGGAACGAAGGAAGCGCTAAGTCGTCCGAGGATGGCGTTGTTCACTGGGACATCTCTCCACCCAACGAACTTAAATCCATTCTTTTTCAAGATCGTGTAAATCTTGTCTCTAATGTCCTCCTCATCTTTCTTATCTTGAGGGAGGAAAATCATGGCGACAGCAGTGGCGAAAGATCCATCGGCGTTGACGGCTGTGGAGGGATCAACAATGTCCTTAAAGAGCTTCCATGGGATAGCAGTCAAAACTCCAGCACCATCACCACTAATGCTGTCAACAGAGGTGGCACCTCTATGTTCCATGCACTCACAAGCTTTCAAAGCTTGGTCTAAAATCGAATGACTGAACTTGTTATTCAGTGAGGCGACGAAGCCGACCCCACAGGCGTCTCTCTCCTCTACAAGAGCAGCAGGAACTCCCTCCTTTGACGAGTAGGAGATCATACGTAGCTGGAGACGATTCCACTCACGAGGCATCCGCGGGAATCCGAGTCCGCCGTTTCGGAGGAATGCGTCAGCACACTTCGTGAGCACAGCAACGATTGTCACGAAGAGAAAAAACCGAACTTGCACCATCTTCGCGGAGTGAGGAGCAGGTTCGAGGACTATAGATCAGGTGTGGTGGTTGTGGTAATTAATTGTGGTGGCGAGTACAGTGTGGTATTGATTGTTTATTGAGGATGATTTCTGTCGGGTGAAGTGAGAGACGAAGTGAAATATTTGCATTTGTCATGCAAAGTTTTTGAATTTTCGGATTTTCGACTCTTCTCTCTCCTACATTCAATTTCATGCAAATACACAAAATACCGACAAATACCGACACTCCCTTCCTAAACCCCGCAGACGCCACTGACAATGCTCAATTTATGTTTATGTATGAGTCGTGATTTGATTAATTTCAGATTTACTTCTGACTAACTAATAAATTAAAATAAAAGAATGTAAAAAACCTCTTAACCCAGCTTTGCTAGGATTCTCTCTGTGAGGACTGCTTTCGTTCCACTCACAGGAAGTCCAAGAGATTTGCATATTTCCTTTAACTCAGCCGCGGTACACTTTCCGATCTAAATATGCGAGAGAGTTTAACAACATTACGGTGAGCTCTAAGAATGACTTCATTACCTTTCCAGTTTGAACAAGATTTTTAATTTGATCCAATGAAAATCCTCCGTCATCCTCATCGTCGTCATCATCCTTCGCTTTTGCAGCAGTTTTTCGCTTCTTCGCAGCAGCTGAACTACTTTTTTCTTCATCATTACTGGCACGTTTCCGTGACTATATTGACAGATGAATCTATGTGAGATGATTAAGAATGACTCACCTTTGGCGCTGAAGCAACAACTTCGTCATCATTATATTCTAATTGAGCCTTCAAATCATCGATTAAAGGAGTAACTTTCTCAATAATTTCCTCTTTCAACCTTAATTTATCATCAGTTTCAGCTTTCCACTCTAATTCATCCTCATTCAAGGCAATGGCTTGTAGCACACTATAATAGGCTTTGAGTGCAGGGTTCTCGATCTCCTTCCAATACTCGAATCCTTCTTCAAAGCTTAAACCATTTATAATTTGAGAAACAGTATCACGAACATTGTCTAAGATACTTGGTGCAGAGGGAGGGTTAAGAATTGGATTAAATCGCACCTCCTCAGCGTAAGGCAAATAAATGACATTGAAGCCAGGAGGCACGACCTGACATCCATCGCTTTCATCGATCACCTCGATTTGAGGCAAAAGAGCTGCTATTCTTCCCATGGATGAAGCCGTGAGGTTGAATCGAACAATCGGAATAACTCCCTTGTGATGACTTTCCCTTAACAAACTCTCAAAGAGTACTGACGATCCCTTGACTGTCTTCTCATCAGGGTAAAGGAAATATGGAGTTTCAACATTCATAAAATCTTTTAATTCATCTTTTCCAATAAAGTACAATAATCGGACACCAACACCTTCTAAGTTGCATTTCTTCTTCAAATCTTTCATAAGTTCTTTGTCCATCGGAACTCTATAACCCGCGACATCGATGTAGGTCTCAATCTTATCGTTGGCTAATACTTCTCCTGTCGCAGCATTGAAATAATTTGTGACGCTTTTCAAAGGTTCGTTGTTTGCTGCATGAAGCCAGGTGTGATAGGGTTTCTTCACAATCTGCACTGTCTTATAGATGTGGATGGCCATATGCTGTTGCTGCTGCTGTTCTTCTCCTTCTTTCGCTTCAGCTTGTGGTTCTTCACTGAAGAACTTACCAAGGGCAAATTTTGTACTTCCAAGCCTTCGTTTTCGATATTCTTTCCTTCGCACAGATGCCATGAGAGCATCGAAGCCGTCATAACCGCCTGACAACATTCGATTATCAATAGAAGATTCCAGATCATCATCATCCCCTGAGGAGTTATTAGGATCCGCAACGAGAAGTTGGAAATAGAAGATTCTTGGATTGAAGACATCATTCTTCGGATTGAGATGCCACAGAGAGATCTCGATGCCAGCCTGAGAACAATCTCTCGCCACCGTCACTATCGCCTTTTGCTCCATAATGGAATGAGAGTTCGGATTATCATCATTGGTGAAAAGCCAAATACGCTTAAAATCTGTTTTCTTCATATCTTTCGTGGCAAAGGATTGCGAGCAAAACCACAGCGCTTGTTTGAGAGGACAGAACTTCTTAGTCAGCGGCTGCGACCCGACGCCTCGCTCAAATTCGCTCACATCATCAATTAAAGTCTTCAAATTACGAATTCGCTCTGCAGAAGGAGGACCCAAGGGAAAGAGAGAGTAAAGGCCGTCAGTGCTCTCTGTGGAATCTTTTTCTCTCGTGCCGAAGAAAGTGACTCCAACAGATGAATTATCCTGAGCGATAATTTTGGTTTTCATCACTTCTAAAGCAACTTTCAAACAATTGATAAGATGAGATTCACTCTTCAGATTTTTCTCAAGCATTGATGTGCGAGCATCTATTAAGAAGATGATACGATCATTCACATTCTTGAACTCCTCTTCCTCATCTTCTTGATTCTCCTCTTCGTCTTCTGACTTTTCCCAAAAGCTCATCTTGTCCACAGATCAAAATAAATCTTCAGAGTATATAAGTAGAGTATAGAGACTACAGACTAATAGTGTATTGATGTATTGATAATGTATTGTTGTGTTGTGTTGCAATAGATTTTTAAATAGATGCTCAAAAGTGTTTTTAAGAAAGGTGGGATTCATAAAAGCGCTTATTTTAACACACATACTTGACTTGATTCGAAAATTTTGCGTCACACCAATGCACGTACATTCAGAGAACTTAAAGAAGGAATAGATAATGAATAAGAATCGAAAAAAAAATAATAATAATACCAGACTTGATGAATTTACTTCAAACCAAACCCTTCACACTCATTTATTGCTTTCTTCAAACGTTCAGCAACCTTCTCTCTACTCGAGTATTCAGGAAGGAGCAAAACATTGAAACACGTGTGAGCAGTTGGCAGAGAGTTTGAATCTGGTCCCATTCGTTGTATTTTCAATCCTATGTACTTTAGTCCTCCGATCGGCGCTTTGTGAGATCCTGTGACAAACAAAAGAAACTTTTGCTTTTCCTCGAGTGAAAGATCTTGATGAATGACTTCCCAGAACCATTGAATCGTTGGGTGATCGCGATTCCAAGTATCTTCTCCAATATACTCTGTGGATGATTGTAGCTCCTTGAAATCTAAATGAGGTGTCCCCACCATCAACAGCTCTAATTCTTCTGGTGTAAGTAATAACAACTGATTCGGATGAACGACACGAGTGAATCCCTCATATAACGCTTGAAACTGTTCTTGAACAGAATCCTTCAGCATCCATTGAGCCATCTTCTCAACATATAACTGCCTATTATCTCCAGTTACGGCAATCGATGAACCATTCGGAATCAAGTCATACGATTGTTTTGCTCCGAATTCATCCCATTCGACATTGAAAGTTCTGCAAAACACGTCCTCAACTGCCTCAGGTGGCGAATATGTCAAGAGTTGTTGCAATCCTTTATACAAGGGTCCATCAATACTGCTTATATCCTCGACATTAACAGGTAATTGAAGGAGCTTTTTGTACAAAACTTTCGGGAGATGAACATCGAGTAGCACACCATTAAACAAAGCAAGACCTAACAGTGATCCGACAAGTTGATACTCATCTTTCGACCAAGAGTTTTCTTTATTGAGCCATATCGACCTTCCTTCTGCTACTGGAACAAACATCCCAAACTCCAAGTTAAATAGCTGGCCTGTGAGCAGCTGGAAAAACTCTTTTCGAACTCCTCCTTCATCTATGCCTTCTTCCCCTAGAAACACCACTTTCAAAGGTTTCTTTAGGTCGAGTGGCGAAGCATTCGCAATGTGTAAGAGAGTTTGTTGTAAGAGATGCTCTCTTTCAATCGGAAGAATAAACCAAGGGAATATAACGCTAGCACCTGAGAGGATGCCATGTGTGATTGACTGGTTTTGAGCAGACTGTTGTATTAACATTGCTTCTGCCAAGAGAATTCTTCTTTTGGCATTCGCAGAAAGAAGATAAGGATAATTGCATAAGAAGAAAGGAGATGGCTTCAACGAGTTCTTCGGAGTTGAGGTTGTTGTTTGTTCTTTGTTGTTTCCTTGCTGCTGCTGCTGTTGTTGTTGTTGTTGTTGTTGTTGTTGTTGTTGTTGTTGTTGTTGTTGTTGTTGTTGTTGCTGCTGCTGCTGCTGGCGATGTTGACGCCATTGAATATAATCTTTCACTAGGATTTGTTCTGACAAATCACTCAGAGTTACATTATAAAACACTTCTGCGGAGGCAAACTTTTTCGTTTTATTGACTTGGAACAACCAAGAGAAAGCCTCGCAAAACACTTGGATTGAATTTGAGGCAGTAGTCGCAGCCTCTGTCGCAAACTGATAGGTAATATGCTCATGCAAAGGTTTTAGTAGACGCGAGACAAAGATATGAGGAGGATAATAAGCGGAGATAGTTTCGATAATATTCGCGGACTGTGATGACATCAATTTCATCAATCGCAAGAAAATATCTGAACTTAATAAAGTGTTTGCGCAGATCGGCGATTGCCATAAGATCAAGAAAACCCTTACTGACGATTCTGGTAAAGATATTCCAGGGGAAGCTAATGCTCGCTCCAGCTCAGTTATTGTCTGTTGTATTGCACCGACTAAGCGAGCGACTGCATGACTACCCAGATGCATCAAACCCGTGTAAATCTCTTCAATTCCTAACACATCAATTGGTGGAATATGAGAAGATGAAGGCACTGCACTGAGTTTAAATGAGTCAGCAATCAGAGAGGGCGACGAAAATATTTCACTAATCGTTCCGAGTGCGATACCAACCATTCGTTCGTCGATGGTCTCTCCATCATAACATTTCTTGATCAAATTTTGCAATGCCTCAGTTGGCATTGCAACAACTGCTTTCGATGCAACAGAAGAAAACTGTTTTCTGAGAAGGTTTTGACTTTCAGAGGCTTTAGAATCTCGTAATCCAATCGCGAATGATTGATCTCCCCCAGCTGACACATACAATACCTTTTCAATATTCGTCACAGAAGCAAGTTCGGTAATTTCAAATGGATTCCGAAACATACTTGCAGTCGAACTTGAAGAAATCTGACCAAAACTATTTGAGCCGAAGGCAAAGACATGTGATATGCCTCCTTCAAGTGTGGTGTTAGTGGAGTTATAACTGTTCACTCTGATCAGAGGGGGTCCAAGCTCCATCGCATCGTCACTTTCAAGCTTTTCCATATTATTTCCATTACACAAAACTAATGTATGATTAAAGCCACAACTTGCCATGACGCAGTGGTAGGACAAAGGAATGCTCTCGAACTTCTCAACTCTCGGCATGGGCAAGGCAAGCTGACCGTACTTATTTGATCCCGCTCCGAACAAGAAACCTTTGCTCGTCCAAAAGATGGAATGGGAATATCCAGCTGATATGCCAACTATTTGACCGATATTAGCGGAGAGAGAAATTTGAAGAGGAATCTGCTGATGCATCATGTCTTCATCCATTGAAGCGATAGACTTCCCTGTTATCGCAGCTAATTCAATTCCTAGCTCGCAATGACGATTTGAACCCCATCCATACAGTTCACCAGAAGCTGAAAGGGCAAGAGCATGAGAAGAACCAGCGGCAATATCAACGATGTTTGACCCGACGAGAGGTTCTATTCTCTCTGCTTGAGAAATTACAAGCTTTTGAGGATTTAATGCATTTCCAAGGTAGGAAGCGCTACCACAGCCATAAACCTCGCCTGAGGTGGTTAAGAACAAGGAAAACAGATCACCACAAGCAACCTTAGTCACTATTATGGCCGTGCGACGAGCCGGGAGGGAGAAATTCACAACTTTGGGCCCAACTTTCGATAGTTTGCTCGAGGTGTGCCCAAGTTGTCCACTTTCATTGGAACCAAAGCTAATAGCGCAGCCAGATGCAGTGACGCAGATCGTGTGATTCAAGCCACAAGCCACAGAGACGACTCGATGGTTGCTCAGAGCTTCAACAATCTGAGGTCTCTCAATCACTGAAGAGGCATTATCACTCACTTGACCTTCATCATTCTGCCCACATGTGTAAAGCTCTCCAGTCGCAGTGACGGCTGCAGTGTGATAAACATTTGACACCACAGAGACAAAGTTGCGGATATCAGAATGATAAGAGAACAATCCCCCTTCTGACAAATCTGATTCCTTCTTTCTCATAAGGCACCCTAAATCATTTCTTCCCCAACTGATAATGGTCGATTGTTCGATTAGAGGATTTTCAACTTCCATTTCTTCTTCTAAGTTCGGAAGATTCACTTCTTCGCTGGTTTGGTTTCTCTCTCGGTCTTCAATATTGTCTTCAATCATTATTCTGTGATAGAATTTAAGAGTATATTTGTTGAGATAATTAAGAGGTATTAAGAAGGAATTAAGAATGCAGGAGGGTCTTTCTCTCTCTGCTGATCATTTCTTATGATGAAGGCGCTGCTCGGACCTTCTAGAAAAACCCAACAAGCCCTGCCCTGCCTGCCCAAATTCGGGAAAATCGGTTTGTACGATCAGTTGGGCAACTCACCCAAGCCCACCCCATTGCCAACCGTTTCGAAAAACATTTAAAAGTGAAATATTTAATGCAGAGAGATGGAGTACGAAGTATCTTCTCTGAGGAAGCCTGAATCTTTCGCTGATCTAGGCAGAGACTGTCTCTCATTGCATCATATCTTTGGCTTTGATGTGAGTCGAAGGGAGAACTGGTGTTTGATTGAACCAGACAAAGTTCTCTTTGCATCGGGTTCTTCGGTTGTGATTCAAAATATTAAAGATGGAAGTCGTGATTACCTGCTTTCTATTGACGATCAAGGAGTGGGATGTATTGCAGTTCATCCTTCGAAGTAAGTTATTGAGTCTAACAAATAAGCTGTCTAAAACTTTGATCGAAGGAAATATTTTGCTGTTGGAGGAAAAGGATATCAACCATGTATTTACATTTATTCCTACCCCGAATTAAAGGTAAGTCACTTTATTAATAAATATATCTCTGTCGTCAATCTGTATTAGGTTTGTAAAGTGTTGAAAGATGGAGCAGAGAGAGGATATGCATGTATGGACTTTAGCGCTGATGGACAGAAGCTAGCCTCTGTCTCAACAAACCCAGATTATATGTTAACAATCTGGGATTGGGAGGAAGAGACGATGGGATTGCACTCGAAAGCTTTCGGCCAAGATGTTTGGAATGTCAAGTTCTCTGCTGATGATCCTAGACGACTTACAACATCAGGCATCGGTCATATTCGTTTTTGGAAAATGGCCGCCACTTTCACTGGATTAAAGCTTCAAGGTTCCATTGGAAAATTTGGAAAAGTTGATCTCTCAGATATTGAGCACTTTGTCGAGCTTCCTGACGGCAAGGTGGTAAGTGGCACGGAGGACGGCTCTCTGCTATTATGGGAGGGCAACTTTATTAAGTGTCGATTCGTCCAAGTGAACAAAGCACCTTGTCATGCTGCACCAATCACTTATTTGCAGTATGATCGCAAGGAGAAATGTATTATCTCAGGTTCGTCTGATGGGTTTATCCGGTGGTGGGACTTCGGAGCTATTGATAGTGCTGAAGTCGACGCTGATCATTCTATGGATTTTGAACTTTTACCACTCGCTGAATATCAATTATCTGAATCGGTTGGAATCAAAACAATGTTGGATGGTGGTTTAGTGAGGAATGCTCGTCGCTTCTTATTTGTCGATACTTCAGGCAAGGGTCAAGTGCTGGCCTTCACCTGGCGGACACCAGAAGCTGTTACTACTCTCTGTGATTCGTTAATAAAGTATATAAGTACAGGTGGTTCTGATCCTGACTTTTCTATTGGGATGAATTCGTTTGATTCCTTCCACTCTGGTTCAATTACTGGAATGGATACCTGTCCAGCGCGCCATCTCGTCGCCTCGTGTGGCAAAGATGGCTCCGTTTACTGTATGAATTATCGAAAAAGGAAAGTTTTGGTTAAGAAGAAATTTGATATCCCCGCCTGTAGCCTCAAGTGGTTACCATCTTCTCTCGATAAAACTGGAAGTTCCTTTGCTGTCGGGTTTGATGACGGTACAGTGAAGCTCCTCACTCTCATTGAGAACTCAATTACTTCTGCAATTGAATTGAAGTTGACGATGGTATTTAAACCGCACAATGCAAAGGTGGTAGAGATGAGCTTCTCTGATTCTGGCTCTTTTCTGGCAACATCCTCCGCTGAAGGAACAATTTTCTTTTTCCGTTGCCAGTCAGTCACTTACGGAGGTGTAATATGGGATCCATTATATTTTGTTGATGTCAGTAAAGTAGCCGGAGGAAATAAGATCTATTCTGATCGACTGACGTGGGATAGGGAAGAAAAGCGACTTCTCATTACCTCGACGGACGCAGTACTTCGAGAGCTAGATGTCAGTGCTATTATCGCTGAAAATTCAACAGAGAATCAAACTTCCTTTGAAATGGAAGTCCCCTACAGAGAGATTAGTGCATCTGTTAACGTTAAAATCAATCCAAAAGCTGGAACACTCGAAATCATTGATCCAGCAAGTGCTGACACCAGCGCCAACCCAAACCCTAATCCAGAATCGAATGAGAACGCTGATAACACAACGGGTAACGCCACCACGACTACCACAACAAAAGCGAAGGGAAAAGATGAAAACAAAGAAGAGATTGTTCCTATGAATCTGCGAATGATTAAAGCAGATTACAGCTTGCGTAAAGAAAGCAATAACGACATCATCGCCTCGGTTGTTCTCAACCAGTCTCAAGCTTTCAGCTGTGAGATTGATACTCAGAAGAATCAAGTTAAACAAATACCTTCAGGATTGTATTCGATGGATGGAAAGAGCTACTGGAAGTTTCCTAATGTGACAACTTATAGATATGGTTGGTCAAAGAAGTTTCTATCGGAAGGATTATCCGATGGTGGTGTGATTCTTCGCCCCTCAAAATATTTTGAAATCTTTTGCCGTTATAGCGGTCACAACGGTGCCATTAATGGTGTGTCTATCACTGCAATCAGCTACGATGATAACTACGTGTTTAGTGCTGGTCGTGATGGTTGTCTTGTGGTATTTCGCATCCATCAGGATATCATTGAAGCAAGAGCGAAAGATTTGCACGCTGATATTGAGGCTGGAGTATTTGCTGGAGAAGTAACAAAGCCAATTCGTGGTAAAGTTACTGAGCCAGATTATCTCAATTTCGTCTCTTCAAGCGAAGAGGATGACCTTCCAGCAATCGACTCTAATTTCATGAATGAAGATACAATCCCAGATGTAGAAGACCTTCCCCTCTCGGCGTACAGTATTCAAGATAATCGACTAAAACTTGAGCAAGACGCAAAGAAGAGCGCTGCTGAGGATCTGAAGAGTCGTGTCCTTGCTAGTGTCCGCACCTTACGCAAAGATTACGAAAAGATTTTAAAAGAGAACGAAAATATCCCTGAAACAGTGCGATTGAAAGCTGATGAATTAATGGTTGATAATAATTATTTTGCACTGGCGAATGAAATGTTGCGAAAGGCGATCGATGAAATTCATTTAGAAAATGCTTATAACCTCGAGAAAAGTGAAGCACAATTAAAAAAGCTGAAGAATCATTTCATGAATGGCTTACTGATGGAAGAAATTCCTATTACTACCTTTCAACCACCTGAAAACACTGGAATTGACCTACCGAGAAAAGCCCCTTCAACGGTATGGTCGTTGCGAATCACCGCTCTGAATCCGATGGTAAAAGAGATTATTTCGCAAGTCAAGGCTCAAGTTCGAATGGAGGAACTAAAGGAAAGCCAGCAGCGATCCAATGAATTGGCTCAAAAGAAAGCAATGAGTGCAATGGATGAAATGAAGCAACGACTTCAAAAGAAAGGAGAGGAAGGAGCTGTGGATAAGGTCGATCAACTGACTTCTTTAAAGGATAAACATCCAATGAATCTTTCTTCAACACTCTCCGCTACCTTGGGAGAAAGTGACAAAGGGCCGCATGAGTCGACTGCTGTTATCAGGAGATCAAGACGCAAAGAGAGAAAGGAAGAATTGAAAAGGCATGATTCAGAAAAGCCTGATGAGCATGCAGACGATGTGCGTGATCTTGAAGCCATCAAAATCGCCGAGAAGACAATCGGGGATTATAAGTTAAAGTCTGCAGAAGACTATGAGGTGCCAGAGGATCAACGAATCAATGCCATTAAGAAAATCCGACAGCTCGCTATGTTGGAAGATAGCATGATGATGATCCGTCTTGCATTCAATGAGAAGTTCCTGACGTTAAGGCAACTGAAGCGAGACATAATCTTCTCTATCTTGAAGGATAACGATCGAATTAAAGACATTGATCGTGAACTTAACCAACGACACCTCTCTAACAATCTATGGCAACCATCATTGGATCCAAAGGAATTTCCTGATGACTTCGATGAAGTTACGGAGAGCGAATTAAGCACATTTATTGATAAAACTCGTTCTACTGCATGGAATAAGCTCCCGACCCCAGAAATACCAACACACCACCTCATTACTGGAAAGAAGCTACAGATTATTAAAAACATTAAAACCAATTCCTTCGAAGTTGTTCGACGTGATCATGAGATTCTGAGTAATCGCGATGCAGTTGCGATTACTTCGCGTTGTGTCAAGAAAGATTCTGAAGTCAACCAGCGTCCAGTTTTAACTGATAACAAACTCAAGTATTATGAAGTCGATGAATCTCTCGTACATTCCCTCTTTCCCACCATCGAGCTCCTTCCTCCATCAGAGTCAGCCGAGGAAAAGCAGCCAGAATCAAAGACGGCTCTTGAAGATCAAATCCCTTTACTTATGTTTACCAAGTCTCTCCTAAAGCAACGAATGACTGTTGCTAATCCGTCAAAGGCACAAGTAAAGCTAAATGAGCAAAGAAGGATTAAACTGCAGTTTGAAAGAAGTATGATCCAACGCAACATGGTCGAAACCATTACTGCATTCCACGAGGCTGTTGATGACTTGCGTCTTCAGCGCCATCAAATTATCTCAGACTTGAAATTAGCCGAGTTTAAGCTTCTGACACTGTTTCAAGAGTATCTTCTTCTTCAAACTTTTGAATCTCGAGACAATCTTTTGCAGCAAAAGCAAATAAAGAACAAGACTGATGAGAAAGATAATTCTACTCTTATGTACGAGAACCGCACCAAGCTGGAGAGTAAAACGGAGGAAATTCAACATTGGAATGAGAAGTTAGCTGCCCTTACCAATGAGTTCAAAACCATTTTACCAGATAGTCATCCATACTATGACATTCTTTCTAAAATCTTTAGAAAGCGAGTTAAAAGAAACAAGAACACTGGTGAAGAAGAGGACGAAGATAATAATGATGACGACCAACAAAGTGACGATGAGAATGACGATGAAGATGATGACGAACTTGAAGAGGTCGAGGATATTTGTCCTCCTGGATGTGATCAACTAATCTTTGAAAAGATCCTTGATCTTCGAGAAAAGAAGTTGGACACAGAGGAAGTATGTTCTGATATCAGTAAGAGTATTGACGAATTGAAGCGAACAAATGAGAGATTGAAGCAACGAGAGAAACAAATTTCCAAAGAAACTCAGCAGACAGAGTACGAAGTTACGCAGTTCCAATTACAAAAGCAAGCTGCTTTGAATCAGATTCGAGTCGTTGTACCTTTGAGATTGTCGCAATTGTTTACTTTTGAAAGTTCGGGTGCTCTAACGGGTCCATCAAATGATAACATTGATAATAGAGCATCTATCGAAAGCCTTGAAAGTAAAGACAGCAGCAGTAGCAACAACAAATCAGATAACTTGGACAAGCGCAATCTCTTTTCGTCGCTTCGGTTGAAAACACACACTCTTTTCAGTACAAAGTATGTCATGCATTTAGGAATGTTACTTGTTTCACGTTTTTATATTTTGTAGAAATCTTAATCGTCTGAAAGATCGCATCAATGAACTTGGCAACGAAATCGATGACGCAAAGGAAGGTTTCAAGACACTGCACAAGGAGCGCTTGCAATTACTGAAAGATCGTGACAGCAAAGCAGCAGAGACAGAGAATTGGAAGCAAAAATGCAAAGATTTGCAAATGTTAAAGTTTGGGAGAGAAATGGATCTCGACGAACTGGAAGCGTTTTCTGATCGCACGAAAGAGATGGAGATAGAAGCACAACTTGAGGCAGAAAGAGGAAAGTTTGAGAAGGAATCCGAAGATTTAATGAAGGAGGTGGTACGTGCGAAAGAGAAATTAATATCGGTAATAACCCTTTCTTTAGCTCGTTGATTCTGTGTTTATTATTCTTTCTTTTCAGGTCACAAAGGAAAATACTAAGCTCTTGGAGGAAGTGGCTCATCTTAGTGAGATGAAGATGAAGATCTCGTCAGAATTAAATGCTCCAAACAAGAACCTTGCGCCTCCTTCCGTTCTAGATGACGCTAAAGAGAAAGAGGAGCGTAATCGAATCAGAGCATATGTGAAGTTCCAAGCAACGGAGCTTGAATCACTGAGAGCGGAATTGAATATGTTAAAGAGGAAAGAAGCTCCAATCTTCTCTTATACGGCACCTAGCCTTCCCAATTTCAAACCACTTGACGAACCCCCAAAATAAATCTACCCTACCTATAGTTCGTGTCATTGTGTATATATAAATAAAACTAATGAGTCATCGACTTACTTACACAAGAGAGAGAGAGAGAGAGGCGGAAGAGGGGTGCAAGGCAAAGTTTTGAAAAGAGTAATGTGTTTAATTAAGGTAATAATAGCCAGAGATGTCAGCCGTGTCGTTGCCGTAACGGCAACGACACCCACTCCACCCACTCAAATCGCATGCCCCACGGCAATGTTGCCGTGCCACTAACCCTAACCCTAACCTTAACCCTAACCTTTATAGCTAAAATAGACGGCGAGGGGTTAGGGTTAGGGCAAGGTGCAACTAGAGAGGCCCGAAAAGTGCCGTTTCGACAACTCTGATTATGGCGAAACATTACCTCAACATAGCTTTAGAATCGATATAAGCTACCCCACTATTCATCTTATCTTCAAGATGAATGGATTTCTACAAAAGAAGATCTTTGGTTAACATTAGATGAATCAACGTGGCATGTATTAAAACTTCCAGCACGATTGAAACTCGAATTAAGGAAAGTTTTCGAGGAAGAGCAAGATAATTCTTCCTTTCCAACGTCTATCCAGGGAGAAGTTATTCCGTCTGGTAAGTTAAGTGAACTGCATTTCATTTTCTGTTTCTTACTTTTTCTGCGTCAGCCAACAAGGCAAAAGAGAGCTGATGGAAGATCTGATATCAGCATTTGAATCTAAGCTCGAATTGATTGCAGAGCAAACGAAACCCAGTAAAACAAAAACGGATGAACAGGCGAGTCATCTTCACAGCTCTGTTCGTAACACATTCTTCCAATGTTCACGAGTACCTTTTAGCTCACAGGCATCTTCCTTCTAGAAATTTTCCACTGCTGACAAACACCAGCGACTTATTGCTGAGGTCATTAGATATTCAAAAGTTATTAGCGAAAAATATCAAATGGGATTCGTGAAGGAAGTGGATCACGTCCAACTCGAGTTCAGAAGAGATTTCTGGACGAATTCGAAGAGTCTTTTACGTTTTAACAATCAATATCAAACTATTCAACGAGAAACCTTATTTTTTTACGGTAGAGAATGATACTGCTGAAACAACCGTAACAGGCAAAATTGATCATGTTATTCAACTCCTTGACTGCGATTTTGCATCAGTCACGATTGAAGATCAGGCATTAAATATGTCATTTGGTGCAGGCGAAATATCACAAGTCGTAACCCAAGTGAAATCCGAAGTAGATAAAATGGAATCTTTCCTAAACTATGTCCCGGCTGAATATGTTGGTCTATTGCAGAATGGACGTATCTGGGGCGCAGTCCTCCGAAAAGTAGAAAGAGGTAAGGTGTTATGGACTTATATAGAAGCACCACCAGCATTTGAGGTTGACAATACAAGCAAACGCCCTATTGCGCTTGTTAGTGATGCAAATTGTGTGGAAATAGCCCGCTTGATCCAGCATGCCTACTGCATTGCTGATCAGATTTCAGATGAGATTTTGAATCCAGAGAAGCGTGCGATGTTTCATATGTACTCTATCAAGGAGTATCAAGACAAACAGGATGGTGAAGAGGGCGGGGAGGGAGATGAGAGTGGTGATGGTGATTTGCCTGATGTTGATGATTTAAGTAAGAGCATCCAAATGTCTTCTTTCAATCCAAGTGAAAGTAAACAACATCAACAACAAAGCAAAAGAAGCAAATCAAACAACAAAATGAATACTATAAATCTTTACAACGATGATTCTTTGTCCTCCAAGAATAATGACTACTTTGTTTTACCATTGACTACTCGCAACGTTACTCTTCACTCTGTCACTGTTATTTGAATATTATTGTTGATTTTTGAAAATATTCTGCGGATATTTTAAATGTTTAGATGTTCTCATTGTGGCTATCAAATCTTTCTCCGATGAAAAATTGGGCCAACTGCTATCCATGTTCTTTCATTTTATGATTCAATCGGGTCCTAATTATAGTCCCATCAGAGTGATTCATGGAAATTTTATAAATTCAATCCCACTTCTGATTTGACTTGTTATTCAGAGAGGTGAGGAAAGAATTATTTCTACAGAAGGAGTTTGTATTTACTTTTAAAACCCTCATCGGAATTCGCTTGATCGAAGAATCTATCTCTAAATAAATCTATAGTGGCTCTTTCTATTTTATTTATAAATATAATCTATCTCACAAAGGAAAATACTAAGCTCTTGGAGGAAGTGACCCATCTTAGTGAGATGAAGATGCAGGATTTAATAATGGCGGAACATTACCTCAACATTGCTTTAGAGCGATCAAATCAAATCGATAAGCTACCCCACTATTCATCTTATCTTAAAGATGAATGGATTTCTACAAAAGAAGATCTTTGGTTAACTTTAGATGAATCAACGTGGCATGTATTAAAACTTCCGTTCTTTTGATTGTATTGTGAGAGATGTTTGGATTCACACTCATCTCTCTCCTCCTCACAGTAGCCAATCGAATGGATCTGATGTTAACAAACTAACATTAAAAACTGTCCGTGTTGATCTCTTCTGTCTCTCATTTTACTGGAGCCTCTTCGTCTTTCGCAATCTCCTAAGCAACAATAATATAATAATATAAGAATAAGTACAGAAACAAGAGTAACATAGGCTACCTGATAAACTGTCTTCAAAGCTGGCGTAGCAAAAGAATAAGAATCACTTGAATGATGATAAGCAAAAACATTCGTTCTTCTCAATTCTTCTTCACCCATTGTTCCTAGAAGCTTTCTCGTAAGCAGTCCACGATCAATGTTTGCATTTTTCACGATATGGTTCCATATCCTTCAACACAAGAGCATTATCTGCCTTTCTTCTTTCGTCTTCCTTCTTCTTTTCATTATTCATCTCTTTCTCTAATTCTTCCTTTGGGGAGTGCATACCATACGATACTAAATCCTTTTTCGCATCTTCGCGAAGTTGACGCCTGTTCCCTAAAAAAGTCATAAACAATAGCAAAAACAATGCAAGTAACCAACGAGAAGAAATACCTTTAAGATCATCAACTCCTTTGGCAACATCCACGAGAGTCTTGAACTTTCCACCAGTGTAATCTTCACCAAATCCACCAGTTCATTCTTCTTTTCATTGAATTTCACTTCACCAAGGCGATCTTTGAGGAATTCGAAAGCTTCTTCTTCTGTTGCTTCTTGAAACTCCACCACATGGGCACGACTGATGGCACTTCGATTCACCATTCTCGCAAAAGCTTCTCCTTCACTCGAAATAAAAACGATTTTGATTTCTTTGGAATCCTGAAGATAGAACAGAAGACAAGGAAATCAAAGAAGAGATAAGAGGATGAAGTGATCGCTTACCGCAAGATCTTTCGCAGTGTCTTGGAGAACGTCCAAGTAATACTTCCCTGCATCACCTTGCTTCAAGAAGTGATTCACTTGATCAATCACAAGCACTAATCCTTTCCCGTCATGCCATCGTTTGTATTGATGAGAGAGAACACAGAGCTTGTCCATAATAATATCCAAGTAACTCTGCTTCTTATCTCCATAATAATCAGGAAAATCCAAGAGCATGATTCCAGTGAATAACGATAGCGAAGAGAAAAACCTGTCATAGACCATGTGATAAAGGAACAATCGCTGAGCCAGCGATTCTTCGAACTCCTTCGGATCACCAGACCGTGGGACTTTGATATACACAACACCACTATGTCCCAATTCGTCAGCGCCATGAGTCGAAGCAGAGGATTTCCCAATGCCATGTTCTCCTGTTATCATGTAATAGCTGTTTGCCTCAACTTCAGGAGAAATAATGGTTTTTAAGAGTTTCGAGGAAGATGTCTCTTTAAATTTTCCTTCCTGGAACTTCTCATCCTTTGGAACAAAATAGCCAAACTGAATCCTCGACTTTAGTAAGAGTCGCTCAACTGAAAAGACAAAAGGAGAAGAGCCAAGTATTATGCAACCAGTGACAGAAGCCACAACTCTGACAGGATAATCTTTCACATAATTCCACACTTTGCCTTGAAGGAAACTGGACAGCCGTTGACCATAATGCATGATTCCTGTCTCAATGGTGTCCACCAGGAAGGAATAAGAAAATGTCACGATCCATATTATGTATGGTATGAGGAGGTTTAGAGATTCTCGAGTTTTCAGAAATTCGTCTTTCAGAAAAATCACACAACTTGCAGTTTAGTTCTTTTGATTGTATTGTGAGAGATGTTTGGATTCACACTCATCTCTCTCCTCCTCACAGTAGCCAATGTGAGTGCAAACTTACGAGGCGCGATTCCATCACTTTCATCGAATGTGGAGGGAAAGTTGCAGCTTCGAAAAATTTTTAATGGCGAAAATTTCGAAGAGGAATGCGACAATCATCATCTCTCAGCTAATTGGTTGGCAGATCGTGGAGTCGAAGAATTTGTTAATATTCTTGGTGGAACGAATAGTCGTTATGATGCATCACATGGTGGTACCTTACCTCTTGTGACTCGTCCGTGGGGTTTTAACTCCTACGCACCTATGACTGATGATGGTGGCGGAGGATGGTGGTTTCATCCTTCAGATCGAAGATTCTTTGGTATGAGAGTGACACATCAGCCATCACCATGGATTAATGACTATGGATACTTCTTGATTAAAGCTTACATGCCAGCCACTGCTTCTGATCCCACTGCCTCGAAGGACAAGTTCACCGGATACTCGCCGCGTCAGTCAGAGTTTCATCCTTATTACTTTTCAACGCAGTTTTTCAGTTATGGTAACTCAGAAGGGAATATGAAGTTCGAGTTAGCACCTTCTCAGCACGGAGGAATTATTCGAGTGACTTTTCCAAAATATGTCGCAGTCGAGAAAGGTGACGATCAAAATGACCAAAACGAGCAGCTACGAAGAATTGCGATTTCTTTAACATCTGGCTCTGACTTTGCTGAGGTGATTCAGTCGCCTATCGATGGCACTGCGATGATCGCTGGCTATAGCAAGCAGAACTCTGGCGGTGTCGGTAGCTCTCTCTTCGCACATTACTTCGTCCTCGCTGTCTATAACGGAGCTGATGGACAACAAGTTACGACTCCTGCTTCGAGTGCAGTGAATGGTCAGAATGCTTGGGTGGATTTCAGTCCACAGGATGCGAACAATGACGTGTTGATCGTTCGCTTCGCCACGTCTTTCATCTCTAGAGACCAAGCCTTACAGAACCTCAAGACGGAAGCTCCTGCCTCCAAATCCTTCGACGCCTTGAGATCCGAAGCTCAAGGAGAGTGGAGAGATGTCTTATCGAGAGTGAAGATCACGCAGCCTCCCGTGGGCTATGACGACTGTCAACTGCGACAGCTTTATTCCGTCTTCTACTCCTCGCTCTTCCGCGCGTCAGTTTTCCCTCGTCAGATCAGTGAGGTGGATGCTGAGGGCAAGTTGGTGCATTGGTCTCCCTATGCCTCGAGCGATGACGTCAGAGTGCAAGCTGGGCCTTTGTCCACTGATTCGGGCTTCTGGGACGCCTGGAACACCGTCTACCCAATCTTAGCACTGTACAACCGCCCAATGCTCGGAACGACGATCCAAGGCTGGCTCAGTGCTTACAGTGAGGGAGGCTGGTTGCCCAAGTGGGCGAGTCCAGGATACCGAGGAAGCATGATTGGAACGATGGGAGACGTGTCATTGGCTGATGCCATCGTCAATGACATTCCTGACTTCGATGTACAGAAGGCCTACGAAGCCATTCGCAAAGACGCTTTTGATCTCCCTCCTAAGGGTGTGGACGGAGTTGGACGTGTTTGTCTTGAGTCTTATTTGAAATATGGTTATGTGCCCAGAAATGCTCCAGGTACGACTGGCACTTGTGGAGAGGTTGTTGCTCGAACTTTAAACTACTTACAAAGCGACTATGCAGTTGCTCAGGCTGCCTCGAAGCTTGGCAATAAAGACGACGCGACAGCCCTGAGCACCCGATACAACAACTTCAGCCTCACCTTCGACACTGACACTGGCTTCTTCCGCTCAAAGCAACTAGATTCAGAAAAGTGGACAATTCCTTTTGATCAGTATGCTTGGGGAGGCGATTACACTGAGTCTGGTCCTTATCAATACCGATTCTATCTGCCCTACGATCCAAAGGGATTGTCATCGTTATATACCTCGAGCGGTCGTGATATGTGTTCAGAGCTCTTGAAGATTCAAACATCTCCTTCCACTTTCCATGTCGGAGGATACAGTGAAGAGATTCACGAGGAAACAGAGCTACCAGACCATTGCTGGGGTCAATATGCCCATAACAACCAGCCAGTGCATCACATGCTCTACATGCATATGTATGATGGATATAATGGAGCTTGTTCCAATCAAGGACGATATTGGATTCGTGAGGTGTTGTTGAGGATGTATAAGCCTGACTCCAACATGTTCCCAGGCGATGAAGACAATGGAGAGATGGGAGCTTGGTTTGTCTTGTCAGCGCTGGGATTGTATCAGAGATCGCCTGGCTCAGGTTTCTATGAGCTTGGAGTGCCTTTGTTTGGAGAGGTTGAGATCGACATCAGTGACGTGGCGCACAATCAGAACAATCTGCAGATCCTCGCCAACCATCGCAAAGAGACAGGGAAGAACAAAACCAAAGACAGCAAGGGAAAACTCATTATTCAAGCGAAGAATAACTCGTATCAGAACACCTTTGTGCAGAGAGTGTTGTGGAATGGCGTGGAGGTCTCCAAGTCTCTTGATTCGATCTCTTATGCTCAATTAGCACAAGGAGGCACTCTGACCTTCGAGATGGCTCCCAACCCACTCCCTTCATCGTGGAAGTAAATGAATAACTGTTCAACATAGTAAATGATTCTTTGTATTCTCTTCTCGCTACAATAGAATACACAGAAAGAAAGAAGAATGAGAAGGAATGAAAGATATTCTGATATCGTAGATCATCGTTTAATTATTCCTCTAATATCATGATTTGTAAAGAAATATATCACTCGCTCATTCTTATTGTCATTGTCATTGTTTATGGTTCTTTGCTTCTTCTCCTCTCTTATCTAACAATATATCCTCTGAATGTTGCGATATTTGCTGTGAGGAAGATAGAGTCTATGTGAGCATATGTGACTATCTTGTCTCAACTGTCTCGTCGTTGAGAGAGGGAATGAATCAGATCAGAACGCTGAACCTTCGAAGTATTTAATTCTTGCTCCAGGAAAGAGATTGTCATAGTTTCTGATGTCTTCAATGTTCTCTTCGCGACCTACTCTTGCTCTTTCAAAGTTTTCTTTGGATGTTAAATATGAAACATGAACATGATAATTCGTTGGTCTAATTATTCCCATCGTTGGAAAGGCTCGCTGTTGTTGCAGTGGGAACTCAGGGAAAAAGGTGCTAATAAAAGCGCCGCATAATTGGTAGTTAAAGTCACGCGTCGCTACATCACTGACATTTACAAAGTAGAACTGATGAATCCCAGAAGCAACCTCATAAAACACAAAATGAAAGGTCTCGTGTAATGAGCCATTTAATAAATAAATTGTTCCACTTTTTAGTATCCCATTAGTAATGGCTGAAAGATCCAGTAAGTTATCATAATTGACATAATTCAAGACCTTTAAAGAATGCGTAGCAGATTGGCGACCTCCGTACATGGTAAAATATCTGAAGCCCCAAAATCTAATACCTCTATTCGCATTGACACACATTCTTAGAATGAATTCAACCTCGTACTGACTTCTGAATGCCTGAAATCTCGGATTGCTACTGTAAACTGCTCTGAGAGATTTCATCACATCATGATTCGCTGCTTTGGATATTTCTTCTCTCACAAAGTCAGAGACTATAACGGAATTACCATTGTAAACGGCTAACAAAGAGCTTTTCGACTCCGTGGAACTCGTTCCAGCCTCCAGGAAGGACAATTGATTTGTTCCAAATTCCTCCAATCGACGCCTATAGTTACGCACTGCTAAAGCTTTCCCTGCTTTAAATTGATATAAACAACCTCCACCGTAGTAATGTCGAAGGCGGAGTTCTTCGTTCGATAGCCGATGACCATTGTTTAAGTAATTGAAGAGGTTATTCTGATTCATTTGCTGATAATCCTCCAGCGTCCATGAATCGACCAATAAAGTCATCATCGGATGCAGATCTTCAAAAGCAAATTTCACTTTGACCATCCTCTCTGGGGAACATACAATAACGAATCTCTCTAATCTATGGGCTATAGAGACCAATGTCTTTATGTTCTGACCAAAGTTCCCGTCAAAGCAAATAATTTGATAGTTCGATCTTGCCTTCATTAAAACCTGTTCTAAATTCGCATGAAGAACACTGCCACTACATCGAAGCTGTCCCTCAGGTCCATTAGAATCTATGAAATAATAAATGCCCTCTGTACAGTGAATCCACAGAAATCGGGTAGTCTTATCCTCTGCGACCTGAGCAAGCAACCAAGCGAATACAGTCGTTGACTTCCCTAAGTTACATCAATCATGACTCTACGGAAGTTAGATTACATTAGGATAATCATTTACCTATTTGTGGGCATCCCGAAAGATAAAGAACCTTATTCAAAACACGACTCTTTCCATAATCTAAGATGGTGAATGTCTTTACATCAGAGTTGCGCACATAATGACTGACTGATACAAGACTTTGCTCGAAATAACTTGGAAACAACTCCGATTCTTGGATGTGTGTAACTGCCCAAATGCGACTTATTCCTGCTTGATGTGTATAGTTTTCATGACACCATTGAATGAACTCTTCATTTTCAGTGAAAGAGTCTACTGATTCAAGTTCTGTCAACGTTGCCACTCGAGGAATGATAGCTTGGGCTTGTTGATTCACACAATTCTTCCAAACAACACGATCCACTTCAGCCATTGCAGATATCCAATAATGACTAAATGACTTCTTATTAGAAGTCTTCCACTGCCTATCTCTATTACAGTGTATATGCCTCTACTATGATACTATGATACTATGATAGGCGAAGAGACTAAGGGACTGAGGCAGGCTGGGCCATTGCCCCTGTATGCCCAGTGGTGCCCTACCTCAGAGGAATTGTCTAATTCGTATATATATATATATATATGAAGGACCTCTCTCACGTGACATAGCTAGAGAGCGTGGAGGTTAATAGTACAGGGAGGAATTATAGAATATTGAGAGAAGGAAAGAAGAAGAATGAGAAGGAATAAAGAAAAGATATTCTGATATCGTAGATCATCGTTTAATTATATCTTTCTCTAACATCATGATTTGTAAAGAAATATATCACTCACTCATTCTTATCTCTTATCTAACAATACATCCTCT
>VKHI01000173.1:0-11722 GCA_015145745.1 Poterioochromonas sp. DS
TAATATTACCCAAACCATAAGTGTAATTAATCTCAACAGTTTACACTCTACGAAGTGTCGCAATACCCGAGGAATGACTGGAATGACCGTTCCACGGTGTATATGGGAAATTCAAGGACTTGAAGGACTTCTTCTGTCTGGCAATGGATTTCGGGGCTCTATTCCGTCTGATATTCAGATGTCCAAGACCATCTCTTCACTCAGCATCTCTCACAATTACTTCACGGGATCCATTCCCTCCTTCATTCAACAACACGCCTTCCAATACCTCGACCTATCTTACAACAAGTTCATTGGGACGGTGAAGAAGGTGAACGGGTCGACCTTTCCATCTAATGGAACAGGGACAGGAGGTGGGTATTGGAATATCACTCACAATCGTATTTCAGGATCGTTATCTTCGGTGTTTGGAGAGACGGAGAATGTGAACATGTTAGAGGGGAATCTCTTCGCATGTGATTGGTTACCGAGTCAGGATCCGAACTACTCAAACTATTTCTGCGGTTCATCTCAGTTGGACTATGCTTCGTATGTGTTGACGGGCACGAGTTGTTTGTTATTGTTTGTATTAGTAGCAGGGATGATGATCTTCTTTAGATCGGCCTGTCAGACACCAAGCAAATTGTGCTCACATATCTATGATTGTTATTCGAGGTACCTGTCTGTGCAGTCTTTGTTTCCCACTGTACATAGCTCTCGAATGTCGAGATATCATAAGGTGTATCAGTTTCATCAGACATTCGACTTATTCATTCGAGTCGCAGTGATTGTATTTTCCCTAGTCTCTCTGATTCTACTTCCATCCTACTTGATCTTCTACCAGAGCGATCGTACGAATTACAAGTATGACTTTGAGTATAGCTGGGTGCAAACGTCGGCGTATCTGACAGGTATTGAAGCAGCGATTGTGCTGTTTGTGTTATGGTTGATAGTGATGTTGGTGTTTTTGGTGATATTGTTCTTGAGTCACGATCTTACAGAGCGGGAAACATTATTTAGTCGAATCAAAGATTTCTTTAAAAGATACGCAAAAAAAGAGGTTAACTCGAGTGTGGCTGATGACTTAAAGCAAGATGTGCGATCCAACCCGCTACACCCTGATTTGCTAAGTAACCAATCGAGTCCAAGTTATGCTTGTGAAGAAGGAGAAGGTGATGGGTCAAAGAGAAGCGATTCCTTCCCTTCAATGTCATTTATCTCTTTGCATACTTCAAACCAGAAGGCTAAGAGTGAAGTATCGGAAGTTGAAAGTAAAGGATTTAAAGGATATTTTGTCACTGCTTTCTTCGTCTTCTCAATCAATGTCATCACAACATTCACTCTCAACTACTTCTACCTCTCACTTCTCTCTGCATCATCCACAACGTATGAAGTGAAGGTTAGTCTCCAGATAGGGTTAGCCGTGGTGAAGTTGTTCTGGAACTATTGTGTCCTAAATGTCATGATAGGAATACTGAAGCAGTGGGAAGGTTTTTCTGCTGAGACATATCGTGTAAGACATGTATTACTTATTTGGAACACGATTCTCGCTCCATGTGTAGCAGCACTATTTACTGATCGATTATGCTTTTACGAGTATTTCTTTGATACATCAACATTAAATACCTCTGTAGATGTTTCTTATTTCAACTTCATTGATAATTCAACAGAGGAGTATGTCTATCAAGAAAATTCCATTCAGCTACCTTTCATGTATTATTACACATGTAGTTCACAGATTCTTACTTCTTATATTCCTATCTTCCTTTATACTTACTCTTTCTTACCTTTCATTAGTATAGGGTTGATTGCAGTGATGTCAGGGTTGAATAGTAAGTATTTGAACAAGCTTGTATTAGCTGTAATTCCAGGAATCGTGAGACCTGCAGAATATCATAAGTTTCGGAAGTTCATCTATGCAGAGGGAATAATGTCATCGTTAGTGCTTCATGTGAATGTGTTGATGACATTTGGATTGCAGAGTCCATTGTTAGCGTTTGCGATAGCAGTGACGATATGTTTGGAGTGTGTTTTGTGGAAGGTAGTGGTGAATCGGTTTGTGAAGTTTGGTGGAAATGACAAAGAGTTAATTGGCAGTGAAACAAGAGATTTTGCAACGAATCTGGAGTCTTCAACTCAAAGTAAAGAGAATGAAGAAGAGTTACAAGTAGTTAGGGAAGGCACCTTTGAAGTTCGCCCTACTATCAAAGAGGACGAGGAAAGGAGATTGCAAGTGTTGGAAGACACTCTTCAAGATGAGTGGTGTTACTTGTATAAAGCAAGGTGGAGGATCTTTTATATAGCAATGGTGTTTGCTGCGTTGATAGTTTTAGACTTTAGCGGTGATGAGATCGGGTTATCAGCTAGTCTATTATGGGTAGGTTTGAGTGTACTATCAGTCTTGGTTATAGTTCGATTGTTGTTCATGGATCTGGCAAAATTCTTGCAGAGAATTCTGTATTTTTATACCTAAACGTATGGGGTTATATTATCTACTAGATTAGATTACAGAATTATTTTATTTATTGGTGATGAAGACCTCCATATCAAATACTTTGAGTAAAGGAGCAAAGTAGCCATGAAAATAGTTTCAAATTTATTTTTTTATATGTAAATTAAAAGATTAGCTTTATACACCCTCTAACAGTTAGAAGATTCTTCAATATATCAGATGAAAAGTAGGAAAAACAACAGTTCAATCGTCATTTAAAGAACAATATCTAAACTATTAGCTCCAGTGCATCTCTTCAGTAAGTGTGGATTCCGTCTTCTTCTTCATCATCATCTTCCTCTTCAATCACTGAGAAAGATTTCTTATTCGGTGTCCATCGAGAGAGTAAAAATGTTTGTAAACGACTCATATCATATTCATATGGAATTTCACCTGATTTCCAAACAACATTCCATTCATTATCCTTTACAGGAGATCTTTCCACAGCACCTAACCACAATAAATCACCACCTGATAGATATACCCCAACACTGTGAGCTTTATCAACCACATCAATTACTATAGGTAATGAATAATGAAAGTCTTCGATATATTTTTCAACTAATGGAATTCTTTCAGTGTATTCTTTAGGTTGATAAACACGGTAAGGGTTATAAGTCTTTGGAGGTCCGTTAGTCCACTTCTCTAATTCATTTGCTTCATAGGTATATACAGATATAAAAGATGCAATAGAATGGAATTGATGAGCAAGTTTCATGTAATCTGAAACTCGATCACGAAATGGACCTCATGAGATAGATCCAATAGCAATAATAACTAAAGAACTTCTTTCTTCATGATTGTATGAAATTTCATTTAAATATTCAATCAAACTAATCCTTTCATAATCTTTATTAGGATGATGAATCAATAAATTGGTTGGTAATGGTTGTGAAAGACTTGTTACTCGAGCTTCGAGTGCAGGATGAAGACTAAACATGTAACGATAATGATGGGTGTTGGAAGAAGAAGAAAAAAAGACACCAACCTTGTCGAACAGTGTGAAGGATCGATGAAAAGGAAACAAATTAACGCTTATTTTCGAATACAGTTTCATAGAAAAAGCGCTTTTCCTAGTTCTTTGTCCCCTATCAGAAAACTTTTAGTTTTTTGAATCATGAAGTTTGATAGGGTGACTTGGTCCTTGCTTCAGAGTCAATAATATGTCCTTATTCACTGCATTTGGAATCTATATCCTTTTTCTATCCTCTATATATGGTGGTGTCTACACTGGAACTCTGCATGCAACGGGATTAGAAGATCTTAGCTCCGTGTATACTTTGTGAAAGAATTCTTTTATAAAGATAATAATCACAACGATTCATGTGCTGCTGTTCGATCAGAGAAGTATGTGACAGAAAAAGATGTGAACATCTCAAATGGAAAAAGTAACATCGCAACACGATTAATCTGGTCTTACTCTGACGATCAGTTCAGTTGCTCTGATGTTCATATTCAAAGATAAAACTTCATTAATGGTATTGCCTTCCTCGGTGTCTCAAATGGATTAATACTATTCTCCTATTTTCTTATAATCTGTTTTTCTCTATCACCTGTCTTTAATAAATATAGGTCCAAATTACTCTCAAGAATGCTAACCGTTTGCACAAAAGGATGGGTAGACCGGAGAAATCCACATAAGTTGCCCCGAACCTTTTTTATTTTAAATTTAATGAAAAAACTTTAACTCTCACATTTTTGGATAGCTGACTCCGAATCAAACCGTTTCATGATAAATTGATTCACAATTTCAAATGTTTCTAAATTGGATCATGAGTGGTACTTCGTGGAATAGCTTTGAATATTAATGTTTTGATCGCAACTGTTGTTGACAGATTTAAAAAAAACACAAAACTAAAAGGCGCTTTTTCCTGGCACCTAGTCCCACCCAACAACTAACAGCAGTTGAGTTAAAATCATTTTTATTTAGAATCATGAAGTGTAATAAAAAGACTTGTATCGTTATTATTAGCTCAATACATTTCTGCTTACTCAATGCAGGGGCAATCTGTTTCATTGTTTCCTCAAATAATTATGATTGTGTGAACACTGGAACTCTGTATGCATCAGGAGTAGAGAAAGGTTCCACGAAAATCAATGGATATTATGTGAAAGAATTCTTCTTTAAAGATAATAATCACAATGATCATTGTGTTGTTATTAGACCAACGAAGTATTTTAGTCTGAAAGAAGCGAACCGTGAAATGGAAAAAGTGAAGTTTAATACAACTCGAACAATCTAGTCTGACTGTAGCGAGCCATTCACTTGCTATGATATTAGTGTCAAAAGACAAAACATAATTAATGGTATTCTCGTCATAGGTGCTACAAATATCTCAATAATATTGTTTTTCTCTCTTCTAATCTGCTATTTAACTTATTGTTCGACTTATGAAAGTAATGTTCCTGTATTTCCTGTCATTGATCGTTACAGGTCCATTGAAATCCACCCAGATCAATTTACAGAAAACTCAGAAGGATATTCACCAGCGGAAAGAAGATGTTGATTCGATGAAATACTTCCGTTTTCTGATGAGATTGGATATTGAATAGATTGGGAGAAACTACTTCAAGTTAGGTTAATCTAAAGTATTGATTTCACCAAACTTTTCTTTTAATTTAACGAATGATCTTTCTTTAGATTCCCTTTACAAGCATAAGATAAGCCTCAGAAGCCTAACATTACCGACAGTTATCATACTAAATTTACCGACTTGATTTCCAGTACCGGTATTGCAAAACCGTTTCGCGAGAAGGAAGTTAACAAGTGAAATGGTTGAGAAAAAGACTGGCTCTATCTTAGGATCATGGTGCTTAATGACTGCACTAGGAATCTATTTCCTCGTTGTCTCATTAACTTATAGTGGTGTTCACACTGGGACTCTGTATGCAGCAGGAAGAGAATATCAGAGATCCAGTAAAGGTAGTGGAGCATATTACGTGAAACAATACTTTTATAAAGATAATAATCGAAATGATACATGTGTTGTTATAAGACCACGACAATATTCCACAGTTAAAGAAGTAAATCGTGCTAAAGATGATGTTAAACTTTATACTACACGAACTATATGGACTTATCGTTATGATAAATCCAAATGCTATGATCATAGTATTAAAAGACAAAACTTTATTCTTGGTATTGTATTATTAGGTATCTCAAATGGATTACCTTTATTCATTATATTGTGTTTAATTTGTTATTCTTGTTATAAATCTTTTAAATGTGATTGTAATTTCTCTTTCTCTTCAAATATCTTTTATCATCATAGCTCTGTTGAAGTTCATCGTGGTCAATTTCAAAGTAAACTTCCTGTGCCAGTCGAAGATCCAGAATATGGAGGTAAGAAATCTCAGAAAGATACAAATCTTCAGCTGAAAGATATATATCATGATCAACGTGAGAACAATGGAATTGTTGAAGTAAACCAAATAAAAATTCTTTAAGTGGAGTACTGTAAAATGTATTGTCTCGCTTTTGTGCGTGAATTGATTATTTCTTTCTTTGTTTGAATCTGAAGATTGAATGTTCTTCATTGTTGTTGTTGTTGTTGTTGTTGTTGTTGTTGTTGTTGTTGTTGTTGTTGTTGTTGTTGTTGTTGTGTGGTTTCGTATTTACTGTTAGTTTGTAACATTTTTGTTCGTATTCCCCCTGTAATGGTAATATAATAAACAATAAACAGTAGGATAATAACAAATCCTCCTTGCCAGACATGAGGTTATAACTCTGTGTTGTTTCTCTATCACAAAGAAAGAAAAATCAGAATTGCAAAACAGATTCTTTTATATTCACAAGAGGGAAAGAACAAAAAAGAAAAGAAGAGGGCTTATCGTTGCAGAGGGCTTATCTATCAGCGTATAAGCAAAGAAAAGGAAATAGCATTTGTATGAATCACAAAAGAATGGGGGGAAATGCTTATAGTAGATATTCCTATCTTCCTTCGATAAAACACTTATGATGATAGCTTTATTCAAATTTCAAATTCAATTATTAAGATGATAATATTATTATTATATCACTACATTCCTTATTAGTTTCCCTACTTATTATTAATTTTATCATTCTCACACACATGGCTATTATTTATTTATTAGTTTGTTATTTATTTATGATATATTTATTGGTGTTTTACCACCAAAGATATCAATGACAAGAAGAACAAAAAAGGTTATACATCTTGGATATGTATGTATTTTTAATTGAAGAAAAATTAATAAAATCAGAAAGAAACAGCTTCTTTTTGTCTTCTTCTTCCTCTTCTGCAGATTTAGTCTGTGGCTGGAATAGGTGTTGAACTTTTACGATTTTTCTTTGCTGCAAGAATTGGATGAACTCCTCCATGAAAGACAACGTTACTATTATTAGCATTGCTATTAATAGTATTCGCACTATCTTTTCTTGGGATATTTTCTTCCATCCCTTGTTCAAGAGAAGGAGTGCTAATACCACTAGGAATACTCTCCTTTTCCGTATCCGACGAATCACCAGTCCCTGAACTAACCGCACTTCCTAATGACATACGAGCTTTCTTCGTCTTCGTCGTAAGATCCCTCGATAGCGTCGCCGTTGCAGGATTCCAAAGATTATTCCCCTTAGACAGAGCAGCGACTGAGTGGTTCAAAGATGATGAGTTAGTAGCTAAATTCTCAAGATTTAATCCAGAGGGAAATAGCGGAAACCCTATCCCACCACTCAAAATACTCCCACTGTCAAGATTAGTGTTATTCATACCCCCTGTCATCATCTCTGTTGGTGTAATCAGATGATCTTGCTGTAGCAGGGTAGGTGATATGCTATTACTAACATCTGTTAGATCAGCTGAATGAGTTTGTAAAGAAGTATTCAAAGAAGTATTTTCAGGGAAAGATGGTGTAATACAATCATTACTTCTTGATTTCTTTAATCCTTTTAATGCATTCACTGCGGCACCGCCACCACTATCATCAGATAATACACTTTCCGATGACGAAGAAATAACAGTATTCATACCGATATTATTCATCATATCATCTTGTTGTTGAAGAAATAAATTTCTGGTATCATCAACTTTTAATTTCTTTTTTAATGGGGGACTTTGTAAGATTACATCTTCATGATGATGATCAAATAATGGTTGATAATTAAATTCTAATTTCTTTGCAGCAGTTTTATTCATAAAAGCAGATGATGAGGATAATAGACAACTACCATTATCATCATAAATTGGGAAAAATGAACCACCCGCACCATCGGTACCAACATTAGCGAGTATACTACTACTTCCTGCAGCTAATGGTGAAGATAAAGTCATTAAAGCAGATGCTGCTTCATGATCTTCACGTGGTGTAGCACTTTTTCTTAATATATCTTCAGCTGTTAATGGATGTAATGAATGATTAAAACCAATATATCTTGATGATGATGCAGCAGTTGTTGAAGATGGTGCAGATAAATTTAATAATGCATTAGCATCTTCTTCAACATCGGTGGTAATAAAAGATTCAAAGGTAAGACGATCTCTTTTCTCTGCTTTGGATGGTCTACCTTTCTTTTTAGGGATATTAATTGCTTTATTGGTCTCATTATTCGAGGAGGACGATTGTGCAGAAGGAGGATGTAGTATTAATACTAACTTCTCTTCTTTCCTTTTTGGTGTAACAGAAGTTGATTTAGGTGTTGGGGCCGAAGAAGATACTTGAATTGTTAATGATTCATTAGTGGCGGTAGCAACAGATAAGGCAGTCGCGGGAATAGCAGTGGCAGGTCGAGCAGGGGAAGGTAATAGATTTTCTTCTTGTGCTAATGTTTCAAGGAAAAACTTTTTCACTTTCCTTGAGTTTGGTGGTTCAGGTTTATCGTCTTGATCTTTAATAGAAGAAAGCTTATTGGTTGCAGCTTGTCGATAAAGTCTTCGTTTCGCACTATTCCAGTGGTTTTTAATCGCATTATCAGTTCTTCCTGGAATGCGCTTCGCAATCTCAGCCCAACGATTGCCAAGTTCATTATGAGCCTCCAGTAATTTCATTTCTTCCTCTTCTGACCATGGGTTTTTATTAATGGCGGGATCTAGTTGGTTATGCCAGCGCTCTCGACACTAAAGGGAAGATAACGGTTAAAAGTAAGACCAAACAACAACCATCAACAAGTCTTACCTGCTTCCCTGTCCTTCCTTGCAATTTAGCACCAATTAACGCCCAATATCTTGTTCCATGCTCCGCGACCAGTTTGATCATGAGTTCGTCCTGTCATAGTTGTTAGTAAGGGGTTGGTGGGTTGGGGTGTTTCTTGCTTACCTCTTGTGATGTCCACTTCCTTATTGTTCTCTTAGGTTGTAATTCACCATCTTTTGTACTCTCAACAGACATTTCTTCATTCTCGTTTTCAAGCTCGATCTCTTCACTCATTCTTAACTTATTCAACAGGATAATAAAGAGATAGAAAAAGAATAGAAGAGAATTATGAAACAATACAATAATAGATAATTAATCAATTCAATTCAAATACAAAATTCGTCAAACCCGTGTTTCAGACAAATTCCTATTATAACTGTCAATCCCGAGTCTTGCAAGGGGTTGTGGGAAAAAAAAATATAAAATAAAAATAATAACAACACCGCGAAACCAGATCAATTTCTTTTTAACAAATTTCCAACAATCAGATAGTCTATTGACTGATCTAATGGAATGAAATTTTTTCTTCTTGTTAGAAAAAGACTGCTAATAGAAGATGGGAAGAGCGTTGTCTAGTCGATCGTGTATGAAAGTAACGGTATTGCAAGGCTCGTCTCTTTGGTCTATGGCGGTTATGACTTTGAGTGAGGGCGATGGGCAGGTAGGAGATGGGCTAGGGCAGACGTTACTCACCAATCAATCAGTGAAAGTGAGATTTACAGGAAATAAAATGGAAAAGCTTGAAGCATACAATTTACGATTTAGACTGTTAACTGTTTACTATTGAAAGTTTAGTTTGAGAGTAATAGCTTTTATTGAAAGTATTAATAGTTTCAGTAATGAGAGGAGATTACAAACGAGAGCTCTTGTAAAATCCCTTGTCTTGAAAAAAAATGGTGGCTCAAGAAGGAGTATTACTTTTGCTTGGATCAATTGTAATTCTTTGAGATATTAGTTACTTTCGAAGGAAAAACGGAAATTGTTTTGAAGAAAGATTTCAACCTAATCACACAATATTTACGGATTTGGGTAAAGAATGCCCCAGCCATCTGAGGAATTGTGTTAATGCCCCTGCCCAAGTGCATTTGAGCAAGAGAGGAATTATTGGCTTTGTGGTTGAAAACTTTGATAACCTTATCGTAATCTAAGCCACGATCAGATCATCAAGAAACAAATGACGACTTACACTACTTTGGTTAATGTTGATGCGGATACCGCACAAAAATTGGCCTCTTTTATTGCATCCAAGCTTGATTCTGCTGAAAGTACTGAACGATTCAATGCTGAATGTTTGCAATTAATTGAGAAAGCTGCAACTCAAGAATTAGTAAATAAAATTTTAGAGCAAAATGATATTATTTTATCATTAGATGATGAAGGAGGTAAAGGAATTCATTTTTGTTCTTTCTAATCTTACACACTCGTTAATTAGAAGTCGAGGGATCTTATCAAGCATTATTTTCAATTATTTATAGTTTAGGTGATGAATCCGTTGAATCTTCAGCTATAATAAGGTCAATTGTTGCCACTTTAATCTCAAATAAACAAACACATCCCAAGAGAAGATTAAATGCATTAGTTGTGTTATTCAACCTTACCTTCTCAGCTGAATCTAAGTTAGAAGTTTTAAATGGTAAGATTTTCCCTTTCTTTTTCGTTCTAAGCCGTTTGTAAAAGCCTTGATTCCTTCTTCTCTATAGCCATCTTAAACTTCGCTACTGAGACTGGTTTATTTGGGTTAGTTGCTCATTTCTATACACGTATTGAAGATTGGATTTCGTCCTGGGCATTAACCATTGATCAACAAAGAGCATTATTTAAAATTGTTGCATCAGCATTAGAGAAAGATGGTCAACATTCTCAATCATTAAGAGTATTAACACGTTATTTCCAAACTTTCCAATCAGAGACAAGTCTTTCTACTGAAGTTGAACAATTAATGAGAACTGCTGTCATTAATGCTGTGAATTCACCTGTTGATTCTTTCCAAGATCGTTTGGTGTTATTAGAGGTAAGAACACATTCTTCCCCTTCATCTTGTTCCTCATCTAATCCTCTCTTGAATAGTCTTTCGCCGGACAGAAGGCATCACCACAATGGTCCAACTTATTAACCTTATTAAGAATTATCTGTGATGGCTCATTAGATGATTTCTTATCATTCCAACAAAAGCATAGTGCAGCATTAGCCTCAATACCACAGATTCAATTAAATGATATTGAATATAAGATCAAATTATTATCCATTTGTTCATTAGCTGCTCAGGCTACGAATAAGATTGTTTCTTATCAAACCATTGCATCAACATTAAAAATCTCCAATGATGAAGTAGAAGATTGGATTATTGATGCAATTTCACAAAATTTAATTGATGGTTCCATGGATCAAACAAATAATACATTAACAGTAAGTAGATATACTCATCGTTCTTTTGGATTAAATCAATGGAAATTATTACAACAAAAGTTACGAGATTTAAGAAAACAAGTTCATAGCGTTAAAGAAACTATTCAACGATCAAATGTTGAAACTTTATAATTATAATAAATAAGATATCATATTAAATTATTTCATTCAGCAGAAATATAAGAGATAATGAATGTGGAGGAAGTCCATCTGATTTTTCTTTAAATTAAAATGATAAGAGAATAGCTTTTCTTTTTTTCTCTCTTATTAAAAATAACGATAATACAACTCTAATAGTAGAACTCTTTTCCTTTCACATCCATGAAAAAGAAGAACTAAACGATCGAATTCCATTAATCGATCGGTTTTTCCCTCCCTTCAATTTCACTGACTCCTTCGTCCACATATCAAATATGATGAACCTTGTTGACTTATCTGAAGTTATCTTAACATTAATCCAAACATATTTATCACATTATGATTATCACTTTTTCATCAATTCTTCCAAGTCTATTCTGACTGATCTAAAGAGAAGAACTATTTACTTTGACTTGACCAAAACCCAAAGTTTCCAATACATCACCGATGAAGCCTTTCGAATGTCGTTGTTAAGTAAAGTTGAGAATGGTTGGAATCAAATTCGTGTTGTAATAGAGAATCTCGATTTGATACCATCCCATATCCCGATCCATCAAA
>VKHI01000173.1:18601-46323 GCA_015145745.1 Poterioochromonas sp. DS
TCATCGACTTGAAAGAGCTCAAATAATCTTCAATCGATTTACATTAACTCCTCTTGTGAAGTAATATCATTTGATTTGAAGAAAGGGATCTTATAAAAGATATCTTTATTTTGTCTTACAGTGGGATGATGTGATGTTGTTATGATATAGTATATGTTTTCTTTATTGCATTTAGTTGGTGCTGTTTTTGTTGTATATTGCATGTATTTCATTCTCTTCGGTGGAATGAAAGGAAAGAAGGGGGGAGAGTCGTCACAATCATTATTGTCTATCTGTTAACATAATCGATCTAAAATACAAATACTTCCCTCCACAAATACCATTTGTTCATACGCTATTAATTTCTATTTTCTCTTCAATTTGTCACATTACTCGCTGATTTATGAAATGTGTTCATTCTCTTGTCATCGTGAATGCATTGATGGTGGTATTGCTATTAAAAACCCTCTAAGCGTGAGGAGCATGTACAAATGTCAAATGTTCATCACTCGGAGAGGAAGATGAAAGCAGTGCATCTTCTCTAGAATTAATAATAAAAATTGTATTATTTTATTATCTTGTTATGAACAGAAAAACAGGGTAACATGTAAATTGGTTTGACTACGGATGATATTTAGATCTGAATATAGATATATATTTCATAACATTTATTAATTAGAGTTCTTTCTTTGCCTTATTTCTCATGAATCCTCTCAAAGCTCTGAATAAAGGAAACATGAACGAAAAGAATCTTTCAGTGTCCTCCTTCGTAAGAACAATCGCCTTTTCTCTATTAAACGATTGAAGATCATCAAATGTGGTGAAATAAAGGAAATAATAATTTCCATCGAGTAATGATTTCATCGTAACAGATTTCACACTCGTATTGTCCGCTCGAATGCCTTCAACTACCTTATCCCTAAACTTCTCGTATTGGGTAGATGGTAATGCGAGAGGTGATTGGGGATCTTCAAGAGACGTCTCCCATGATTTAGTTTCAATAAAAAACAATAAAGGTTTCGATCCATCATACACAATGAGCAATACATCAAATCTTTCGCTCTTATGGAACGTGTGCAATTGAATCGGATTTGACGGACCAACATCGTTCATCTTATAGTCCGCCATTTTCTCCTTGATCTTCTCTCCACCCTTCACATTTACTTTCACTTTCACTTTCACAGTTTCGCCATTCATCAATTTTACGAAGTCGCTTTTCCTCTTGGGAGTAGGCTGAAGGTTCGAATGATCAATGATTTCAATTCCACGCATCGTTTCTGGAATTTTAATCATTAACTTTCTTAAATGAACAAAGATTTCTCCATCAAGTTTTGTATTTGTTTGTGAAATTGTAAAAAAATCCAATAAAGATAAAGATCTTTGTGATTCTCTCATAGTAATAAACTTGAATTTGATCCAGTGAGAACAAAGGTACTCAAGTAAATCATCTGCTTTCTCATGAATAGTAATCATTTTAATAATTTCGTTGACAGTGGAGAGATATTCCGAGGCAATCATCTTACTCTCACTGGTTAAATCAGAAGTTACTAATCTCTTAGCGGCGTTATATAGAGGAACTATTGAACTAATCGGTGGCATTTGTTGCGAGTTTATCGGATCTAAAGTATTGACCAATGTGGAGTCTTCCAGATGATCTTGAATGGTTGGATCTCGATAGTCCACTTCTTCTTTTTGCATGAATTTCATCATAAGTGTCGGAGCTGGGAATGTGTTCTTATACATCTTCGCAAATTGACCAAAGACATAATCAAGGAGGCGTTGAAAGTATATATCATTCACCTCAATTATTTCTTGATTCGCTGGATACTTTAACTGCTGGCGATCTTCATCCAATCCATTTTCCAGAAACTCTAAACAACGTGGTAATCGATTAAACAATTCCACGATGAGTCTAAACTGTCGATACCGGGGGTTAGCATCATTGAAATCTGAGAAACGATGTCTGTACTTCCATTCCTCCAGCCATTTTCCATTTCTGCGCTTCGGATTGAAGAGCCGCTCCGTTAGAACCTCTTCCGATTGTAACTCCTCTGCAAGCTGAATATAATCAAGCTTCCTGCCACTCCCTGTCTTCTCAATAGCATCGTTGAAAATTAAGGTTGATAAAACCAAGCAGCATCTTACATTGGGCAGGATCGGCTCATTTAGAAGGGCTTTATGAAGGCCAGAAGAGAAAGAGGTGGCTTCTAATCTCGCCACAACTGCTTGTTGTTGTTGTTCCTCGTTCGACATGCCATTCTTAGCATATTTAATAAACTCATCAATGAATTGTCTATATTCATCGACAAGGAAGATGAAATTTTTAATATTTTTCTTTGTTGGATGATTTTCAATTATCCACGCAAAAAAGTGTCGAAGGAGATTCAGTAAAATCGTTGGATTGAATTTCATTCGACAATTGGACTAATATCTTTTCAGAACCTTTTAGCACTTTGATGACTTATTTTGTACACGCTGCTGATAGTTCTTGTAATTATTGACAGGGCAAAGGAAAGCATCGGATCTTCACCTCGAAAAATATCAATAGAAGGATTAATTTCAGTCAGATGATTGAATGTGACTGCTATAGCCAAGCAATCATCTTTCGCATTCATAATATTTTTAATCTCTTCTATGATTCTGGTTTTCCCTCCTCCTTTTCCTTTCGTTATCACGATGAGCGGTTTGCACCTCTCATCGGGGGTTGCGTTTAGCGAATTCAAAATGATATTTTCTTGGTCCTTGATTCTTGTTGTAATCAAAGGACGATCATCCGCTAACCTCAAAGAAGGCTTGTTAATCACGTAATATGGATCTTCATCCATTGACGGAGGAGAAGACAGGAATTTTAATCTCTGTTCTATGGGAAAGATTGCATCAAAGAGATGCTTGAACCAATCTGGATCTTTAAGTATCTCCTTAGGGGAATGTTGCAAGGTTTTTCGTCTTTCTTTTTCTAAATGTAGAACCAACCTCTCCTCAGCACAGACAGTCGCATGTTTCAATGGACGTTCGATAAACGACTTTCGAAGCGGAAAACCTACGCAACGAGAACGATACACACTCATATCAGGAGGCGAGTGATAATAACACATGATTCCAGTTACATAAAGCAGGAACAACAGAGCAATGAGGATCATCCTTTACATTTTTGAAATCAATGAAACCAGCAGTGTAAAATAGAAAACTTTCAAGGATAGCATGCATGCAATCTTTTCGAATTCCATTCTTTTTCCATTCTATTCCTTCATTTTTCCGTGTTCTTTCCGGGATTTTCCCTTGCCCAAAATGAAGACCTCGACAATACAACGAGTTTTGAATCATGTACTTACTGGCCCAACTTAACTGAAACTCCTACAATTGATTCCTTATAAACCATCTCAGAATCGCTTTGCGCGAATACTTTAAAAAAGTATTAATAAAAGTAACTATTTGAGAGTTTTGGTCTGTTATAAGCAAAAGAACAAATAGAATTCCTATTCTATATTCGAAAAAATACCACAAATTGTATAAAATAGACCAATACTTGCAAAAACACAACGAAGAAGACGCAAACATAAGCTAAATATTGCTCTTCCATCAAGTGATAGTTCTATTGTCATTGGCGATACTAATACTACATAATTATAAGACGATGAAGTACTATGAAAATTCTTTCACGATATACATGAAAACATATATTATATACATTTGTAAGCTTATTCTTAGTCATCTTCGTCATCTCCTTCCTCTTCTTCGTCGTCAGAGAAATGCGCACCATTTGGAAGATTCAACAAACTACTCGTTCGATGATGCGAGTTAGTTCGAGTGTTTTCTTCCTCCCTTTTGCCTCCTGTACCAGTATTGGGACTATTAAGGCTATAAAATTGGAATAAGAGTTCATTTAATACTTCCACCCATTCTTTTCCTTCAACATTACTTTCCGCTCGAATAGTCCACACTCTTCCCTTCCTTTTCTTCATATTGATAATAATATCTTTATCAAAACAAACGATAGAATTAAAACGATTACTTTCATCATAATCTGTAAGGGTTAAATCGATCATTCCTTTAAAATTTGAATAATTTTGATGATTGGTATCATCTTTGAAATATCGCAGCTTAAAGTCATTTGTCAAAACGAAAAATCGATTTTTGTAAGAAGTGTTAATTCTACCTCTCTTTTGAAGCCAACCTTGTTTAATAATTAGGACAACTTTGGGTTTGCAGTAATAATTTGGTGATCTGTTCGAGGAGTTTGTAGAAGTACTTGACAGGAGTTCATTCTGACGCAAGCTATGGATCACTTCGTTATATTCAAAGACAACATAAAGCAGTTGCGAGATATGGCTCTTCGCAATTTCGAGAAGGTTATTCTCGTTAATTGCTTTCCCACTTGCTCCGCCACTACTCACACCGACAGAACCTCCTCCAGCATTAGGACCGCCGCCTCCCACTGCCGCCGCCGGACCTCCAACACCGGCCGCAGTTGCAATCATAAAAGCTGAAGGAGTAATAAAGCTATCAGAGAAAGTAAACTGATAAATATTGTGAAATTCGTCCATAACTTGGAAAGAATGTAAAATTGTCTTTGTTGGGCGAATAAGGCGTTGTTCGTGAAGCAATAAATGCAAAGTCACCGCATTCGTCAGAAGATCAAAGCAATAAAGATGCAATTGACCATCTGAAGTGGAAGTGATGATCATCCATTGTTTTAATTGACTAATGTAATTATATGCTCCAGTAGGACCTCGCAGACTTTCAGGATGATGGAAGTGATGATGGTTAGCATGTTTCAAGTAACTATTGTTGCTACTCGTAGCACTACCGCCGCTGGTCAACGCAAGAAGAGATGATGAAGGGAGCTGATTTTGCACTTGATCATCTGTCGGAGTTGATACAGGCACAGGCGAAACACTGCCAGAGTTACTAATGTTGGGAAATGGCATCAAGGCTTGCTGTTGCATTAACTCCCGATATCCTTTACTATTAAAGTGATTTTTGTAATAATTAAATAATAACAATTGAAGAAAGTCTTCTGATAGAAAGGCTGGATTGGAGTAAAAGTGATGATAAAGATCCTCCTCATAATTGGTATTAATATTGTTTCCACTACTAAAAGCAGAGGAGAGCATTTGGATTGGCATATTGGAAGCGTAGGAATTCGGAGACACTGGATAGTCCACAGACATTAAACTTCGATTTGAATTCCATCGATCATCAGGAATGAGCATCGAAGGCGCGGAGGAGTTACCGTTACTATTTTTCCTTTCTATAAAAGGGCTATAATTTCCTCCATCGCCGGCAGGAATCGGCGAACCACGAAGAGGACTCATTTGCTTTGAATTTATTCGATTAGAAGCCTCGTTTGCTCCAAATCGAGAAATTGCTTTCGAAATAAGTAAATTTTGATCTAACGGGATACAACGCGAAGGAAAATAATCAACTTTCACAATACCCATAAAGACTATAACCCCTAAATCCTTTAAGACAGTATTCAAATAATAATTGATCATTTGAATATCCTTTGAAGCAGTCGCAGATTTTGAAGATTTTCTATCTTCGGGTGATCCTCCACCATTATCCTCTTGAGTAAAGCCGATCGGGAAAGCACAAGTATGAAAATGAAGAAGATCTTTATGTTTTTCTTCGTACTCTAATTCAACATTGATTTCGTTTGATCGCGAATGAGGTAACGATAAAGTTTGCAGGTAATGGATCAATGGGAAATGGAAAAACTCATTTTGGTGGAAAATAGTATCATCAGTCTCGAAATTTGGTAAACTTGTGACCCTTGCAAGGAAATTGGAAAGAATATTCGCAGGATACCAAGATGGAAATGAGCCAGCACTCGCATTAAGATGCGGCTGACTTTTTCTGGGCGATTTTATTATGACGGCACTAATCGAGGAAGCAGCTTTGGACGAACTGTTCGATGAAGTCGAATCTGTAGAGTCCCTACTAGTTGTATGGCCAATATTAGAAATAATTTCACCTTCATTAGTTGCGGTAGAATTGCTAATTGTACGAATTTTCTGACTCGAAGAGGAACCGGACTTATTTTCATACTGTTCTAATAAATACCACCAACTTTCCGGCATCATCTGCAAACTGCTGGACATCACGTGCACGTTTGAGCTCATCGCTTCATTCATCGTCATATTTGCTCCAATAGAATAGTAGTTTTGATGAGTGGGAGTTGCTGGAGCGGAAGTTTGCTTCTTTCGAGGATTAGAAGTTGACTCAGGAGCGGTTAGAGTTGGTGGGAAAACTCGCTGAATTTGTTCACGAATCCTTAGAACAGCCGATTCCGTAAATTTTAAAATCAGATGTTCATTGCTGTTCGAGGAAGGCTCCTCTAAAGGGAGTGGCTTCGCAATTTCTTTCCCTGAGGTCATACTCGTTCGATTTCCGAGCCTGAATAAAGAAGCAACTCGTGACGAAATGCGAGAAGAACCAGTATTACCAATCTCGGATTTTTCAGAGATAGAAGAATTTATTTGACTTCGATTCCCCGCATTTGTAGTAGAGCTCCTTCCACCAGATACTGCTCCTGATTTAATCTCCTAAATTAAGAAAACAAAAAGAAGAATCAGACACGAATTCAAGAGAAAGAGTAATTTATATCACCTGCATTAGTTTTTGAACCTTTTGTGTTGGATTCAGCTGAGAAGATTGGGTTTGCAAAGTAATTATCAGCGATCGAAATTCCGTAAGATGACAAAATCCATCATAAAATAATTTTTCAAGCATTTTCCAAAGTTTGTGAAATATTTTATCAAAAATTGTTAAAGAAACTAATGGAAGCGACGAGGATGATGAAGAAGGTGAATTCGGCGTTGGCAGAGTCTGATTTTCGGAAGTAATTGAGTCTTTGCTATTTCTACTCTGTACTTCTAGCGAAATTTCTTGATTTTGCTTTAATATTATGTATAATTCTTCAAGTAATTGAAAATCTAAAATTTTCTTAATTTCTTCTGTCTGTGAGACCATGACTTCATAAATTGAATAAGCATATTGGTTGATTACTTCAGCTTTGTGACCAACTAATTTTGAACTTTTAGGCGCAAGGGGTGTGAGCAGAGATTGAAATGTGGTGTAATTAAGGGTTGAATGAGGATAAGATAGTTTAAAATCTTCAATATACTGCCATAATTTAAATAGAATGTCTAATTCACGTCCGGTTAAATAATGCTGAAAGCGTGATCTCACTTCACTAAAATAGGAGAAAGAAATTAAAAAAATTCGGTCAGAGAGAGAAAGAGATAAGAATGCTTACCTATGATACAGCATTTTACGACATGAATATATCGTATTATATTGATTTAATTCTTCGTAAGAATGAATCTTTTGTTCTTCAGTTATCCTTTGTTCTAAGAAATAAAATACATCGTTATCACTCTCTGTGTTTTGCTGCTGTCGTGGTTTTTGCGAGGTATTTCCAGCACCATCTCCTATCCTTAATCTCAATGATGGAACTCGATGATTGATGGAATGATGGTTAATATGTTGGTAAGAGATTAACGAAGTCCATTGTTTAGCCGTGGTCTCATCTTTCGCTCGAAAAACCTCTTTTCGTATTGGAACGGATAGCAACATATTTGTTCCATTTTTATCTTTCATATCTTTGACAATCACAGTGGAAATAGAAAAGACTAATTTATCTCGATTTAGATGCTCTGTCACGACAGTCTCGTCATTTAATGCTACGGAAAGAGGAAGATTGAAATTTGTCGCTTCTCGTTCAAGGGAATTTCCTAGAGGAACAAACCATAATCGATCCTTCATCAGCATACACCATACATCTCTATCAAAGAGCGGGTTCGAAGAAGGTTAGAAGAAGAGCACCAAAAAGAAAACAAATTGTTGTACCTCCAAACCTCTTGCTTTTTGTTGAGCTCGTACTTTCTTTGCAGCTTTCCTTGAAATGTAGCAATATTAGATAATTCCATTTGAAGGTGTTCTTGTATGGTCATTTGACTGGGAGGCTCGAATAAAACTGAACTTCCAACAGAATCTATTGGCTTCCAAACTCTCCACTCATTAATATCTTCCTTGAGATACTTCATTCGCCAATATTGTCGAGTATCAATATAAATCATTCGAATTTTTCCAAAGCTATTAAACTCCATCTGTGAGATCGTAGGCACAACCGAAGCAAATTCATCAGGAAATGTCATCTTGTCATAGTTCTTGCCATCCCAATCAAAGCAAACCCCTAACTCATAGAAGCTATTCAATTGATCAATGTTATAGAACTCATCACCATCTAAAGCTTCCAATAAATCTTTCTTTACTTGAAGGAAGATCGTATCTTTTCTAATATGGAGGGTTTTCAAGATTTTTAGGTCAGGACTGAAAAAATAGATATCTAATTTATAGTAACCCTTCCCAATAGAGGTATCTTTGGGAGGCATCATTGTTTTCTGCAACTTCAGTTCTATGGAAAAGATAGAATTGGTAAAACAATGAAAACCTGAATGATGGGATGATCTTTTCCCTGTTATCGGCAGAGGAGAGGTAAGAAAACTCATCTTTCGCGAAAATATTGTTTTTGAAAAATCGATTCTGTTATTCTTTCATGTTTTTTTTTGAGTGTTTTCACTTCTTTCCCTCTTTAATCTTCTGCGCATTAATCGACCAGAAGTTTTGACAATCCACCAGAGTTCAAAGAACACAAAAAATCATGCAAGCAAATACTGCTTTAACTTCTGCGTATAGCGATTCGATCTATATTTTCATTTGTTTCTTAGTTTTCTTTTGGTTGTTTAAAGCAATACGAAGATTTTATCGTACATTATTACTACGACAAGCTTATAATACTGAAAGTATTGTGCAAATTTCTGGATTAGGCAGTTATTTATCTTATTTTGATGGTGCAACCTCTTCTCATTTGCATTCAATCGTTCACACCCGACAGACCAAACCTCCAGTAGACATGTCGATGATGCTCGTTCCCTGCTCATTACTGAAATCTACTCTTTCCACTGATGGTGAACGATCAGTATTAGAGTTACAAATCAACGTTTTAGTACCAGGAAAGGTCATTTTAATGTCTAATTTTAATATGAGGAAATTCCGCATTGCCGTTGCAAATGAATCACAACGAAAGAGAAACCAACAACATAATTTCTTTGATGCTACAAATAATAGTTCCAATAATAACCATCATAACCACCATCATCATACGAATAACGTCCATAATGTGAGTTTTCGTGATAGTTTATTCTCATTAGATCAACAGTCTATATCAACATTATCTGATACCAGGAAATATTATCTTACACGATTAGCTGATTTAGAAGTATGTGATCGTGCATGTGTTAAGTATGATTGTAATACTGGTGTCCAAACTATTCAGTTTACTTTTATTATTCCTCGTGTTGCAAATGGTCTCCCACCAGTTGGGACTGAGATTCCGAATACCCAAGGAAAGAAAGAAGGCAAACGACAACGGTCTCGTGATAAACGTGATTCTCGCGATTCTGAGGCTCCGCGTGTATCTGCTACTGATCCTGTACAACCAGCTGCTGCTACACCTGCCACCCCTCCCGTGCGCACGTAAGATTGTCTTAATTTCTATTTCTTTCGTTCTTCTTAATATTTTTTAGTGGTAATGAGATTTTCACTATCGGAATAGCTTTCTTACCCAATTCTACTGAATACTCTCCTCGTCTTCGCCATAATAGTGGAGGTACGGTGATATTTTGTTTCTTCCCATATTTTCACTCACCATAAACCTTACTTTGATTAGATTTGATTCGTGATCGTGAATCTGTTGATAAATCAAGATCATCATCGTAAGCTTCAATTTTGTCCTCTTTGACTATTTTTTCTAATAACGCATTACTTAGTCGTGAATCTCCTGGAAAGACTTCAACTGTCATCTTTGATCGTCAAGATGCGAGCAATAAAGAAACTACTTCCGCCTTCAATGGAACAGGTTTCTTAAACTTCAGATCTTATTTTTCTCTTGGCACGTCAGAAGCCTCGTCTAAAGGCACTTCCACGAAGCGTTTAGTCGTTCCTGTTGAGCCTGATTCAGCAAGCAATAACAATTACACTCCGAACAACACCGATCATAGTGGTGATTCAACCCAAGGTAATGGAAGACAACAACGATTCTCTATGAGTCAAATCGCTGCACAAACAAATCGAAGATCTGAAGTAACTGCAGCAAGTATCTTTACCTTTCAATTCCCTGTGAATATTCTCTCATTATTCCAAGATACCTCCTCTTCAAATGCTTCTACTGCAACGAACAATGCCACTTCTCCAGAAAACCTCATGCAGATTGAGAATTCAAGTAATCCAGTAATTGAGCGATCAACATCCAGGGATCGTACAAGCAGTCCAAGTAAAAGAATTAATGGAGGAGGAGTTTATCCAACAAAAACAAAAGAAATATTACCTAAAGCATTAACATTAATGGATAAAAATGGTCGTATTTTTAATTCTTTAGAGATATTTGGTTTAGGATCACTGAATGAAGGTGGTAGTAATGTGACTGTTGGTTCTCCTATGGATACCAGCTCCTTAGATGATCCAACAGCCACAAATAAGCTCTCTGCAGTGAAAGGACCTGAAACTGCGCCAAGTCATAAAGAAAGAAGTTCTGTTGGTAGGAGTGTTAGTAATGATTCTGAACATTATCGTCCGAATAGTGTGAGGCCAACGACTTCTGCTGATGCTGATCTAGAAGCAGGTAGAGCAAATAGCGAAGAAAATAATACGAATAACAACGAGGAAGCAGCTGCTACTCCAAGTGTTCCAATTACTCCAAGTACGTCAGCAATCTTTCAAGGAGGTAAATTTACGAAAGAAGAATGTGTGGTTTGCTTAACAGATCCTAAGAATGTTGTTCTTATACCTTGCAGGTATGCACTCCTCTCCTCTCTCCCAATACTATGATTTCAAATTCTTTCTGTTCTTTAGACATCTTTGTGTTTGTTCTTCTTGTCTAACCTACGTGGATAAATGTCCTGTCTGTCGTGCATTCTTTGAGGAATATGTTGTTATAAATTATGATAATTCTATTAGTGTGTCAGCACCTTAAAAATAAGGCAAAAGATCACACTAATCACACTATATGCATGGAATAGGTTTAAAATTTGAAAAAGAAGGAGAATAAGAGATTAGAATGTAGGAAAGATATTATTCGATAATTTCATTACATCGAAGTCGAACTTCGATGATAATGAGATTATCGGAGCTTTTTTCATTTTTGCGTTACATGTCTTTGTTCACTTGAAGTTTTAAACACATACGAAACCATCATAATATACATCATCATCCTCTGTCTGGATGATTTCCTAAGTCTATTCTATTTTCTTACTACGGTTGTGGGTTCCTTAGCATTTAAGACATCTTTATTGTGTAATATTCTAATTAAAAATGGTCAACTTCTCATTTCGTTTTGATGGTGGTGTAAGGATTTTGCTTAGATATTAAAATACTTCAACTATTCATATCTATTCTTTGATTTCTTTTCTAAAATCGATGAGCGTGTATGTGTTTATCATACAAGCAGATGAGAAAAAACTTTGCAAATTAAAAAAACAATACGGATAAAAGAGATGGAAGAGTCGCCTCGATTTTATTAACTTACTGGAATGACACCAACTGCGGTCATTCCATCAGTCATGTATGAATAAGCAAACCCCATATTATTTGAAGCACCAGCATGAACACCATCTTTAGTCACACAAACCATACCACCAGCAAATGTTGGGAAAACTTTATTAATTCGATCTAACGCACGTTGACAAGCTTCTTTTGGCGGAACTCCAACCTCCATCAAGTTTACTGCATAAGCTGAAGGTAAAAATCGCATCATTACGTCGCCATCACCAGTAGCTGCTGCACCGCCAACTTCACTGTTTACATAGCACCCAGCTCCAGGAATAGGCGAATCACCCAATCTCCCTGCAACTTTATGATTTGCACCATTAGTGCTGGTCCCACAGGCCATAGCACCATTGTCATCCAGGGTGACAATTCCAATCGTGTCATGGTTCATTTTATTCGCTTGCCATAGCTCATGGGAGGATTTTGGAGAAATCTTCAAACTATCCTTGCTATCAGGATTGGAAGGTTCGGAAACTGTTTTAAACTGGTAAGGCGGACAGGATGTCTTAGCCTCAGGTATATTCGCATAGAAGTTCGGTTGACAGTTATTCGCCTTCCAATCAGAATAAATCTGACGACTAGTATCGGTGGTTGTTAACTCTTCTGGGATACCTATCATATCAGCAAAATCTTCAGCGCCATCACCGACAAGCATGGTATGATCGGTGTAGTACATGACAGCTCTGGCCACTGCAATCGCTTTTCGATGACGACGAAGGTAACCGACACATCCCATGTCAAAGGTATCACCATCCATGATCATTGCATCTAAAGTAGTTTCTCCATGAGTATCTGGATGATTCCCATATCCGACGGTGGTATCGCATTGATGTTCTTCACAATATTGGCAACCACTTTCCACCGCATCGATTGCTGTCCCATTACTCAACAAATTTTGATATGCTGCATAAGCCGCACCTTCAAAATCACCAGACCATGTATTTACTACAAGACGAGAAGATACAAAATTTATTTGGGCGAGAAAATACAAAACAAAAGTAATAACTTCAAGCTTCATTTTTTCCCTTCTTCCTCATCTTTTTCAAAACAAGGCGCTTCATTCCTGCATATGGTGTAAAAATAAAAGATACTTGTGTCTTTGTTATAAGTAGAAAGTATGGGTAAACTCAATTCAGGATGTAACCTCAATCAAAAGAATGGATATATTTATGTTAAGCTTAACATTTCATTTGCATAGTAAAATGATGACAAAAAGGGAACAATAAATGAAATTTGCAAAAGGAAATTGAAGAACGGATACGAAACAAAATTTTAAAGTTATGAATATTAGTCGTTTAATTTCTTCCATAAGCAGTTGACTTAACCCACCAAATCGACTCAAACGTCACGGAAGGCCTCATAGGATCCTTTGGAATCTCATTAATGTAATGAATCGTATCATAAATCTTATGCATGGTTCTAAATCTGTCTACTGCTGCTTTGCATCCATAGAAACTACCGTAATCATCCACATATATATATCCTCCTGGTACCACACGATGATAGAAAGCGACCAATGCGTCCCATGTAGAGGAGTACAGATCACCATCCAATCTTAAGAAAGATATCTTTTGAACTGGAGAAGGAGCACAAGTTTCATTAAACCATCCTTTAGTCACAATTAAACGATTTTCATCAAATAGATCTGTTTGATTTAGATTTTGTTTGAATATTTCTTCTGTTGAATGAAATAAACCTTTCATTCCTTGATATTTATCTTCCTTTGTAGGTGATGGTAACCCTGCGAAAGAATCAAAGACCCACAGTTTCTTATGACATGCATCAAAATCTTTTAAAATTTGAAGAATGATCGATGCAGAAGTTCCAAAATAGCAACCTGTTTCAACAATATCACCATGAGATAAGGTTAATGCAGCTTTTGTTAGGAGGGCAGTAGCTCGCTTGCGAGGGATGGAGACAATACCGTACCCCCCGATAGGAAGATAGAGGAGAGTTAAATTGGTAATATATTGTTCATTTAAGTATTTCAATGATCGAAATTGAGTTGTGTTTGGACAGATACCCTTGAACAAACTTTTGCGTACATGAAGAGAGAGTTCTTGTATCATATCTCGATCTTGTCCTTTCGTATCATTTGTCGTAAAATAGTTCAATAATGGTGAAGATAATTCTGAAGTTTGAACAAACAAATCCTCCCAAAGATAAAAAGCTACTAAAATCAGTGAAAAAGCTAGTAACATCCTGATTTCTTTGAATGATTAGCTCTAATCTCTCCAGACTTGTTAGTCCCTAACCGCATCGAATTTGACTGAAAACGGTAATAAACGATTCAAAGAAAACGATGGCATAACGAAACGGCAAAATAATTGATTTACTTTGATTAATAGTAGGAAAGACAAAGGAAAAGAGGATGTCAAATGATTTATTTATTACAGAAATTGATTCAACAAGACGATTATATGGTTATGATAATCAATATCAAGATTTAGATTTATTACAAAATGTTCGTAAAGAACATAATAAAGTTAAAGAAATTGTTGATTCTTTTAAAAATAAAGTTGATAAATTAATTGATAAACAACGACAAGATTATATACAAGCTTATGAAACACATGTACAAGATGTACAAAAAGAATTATTAAATTTACGTGAAAAAGTCTTTGAAATAGCAAATGATGATACGAAGAATGAAAGAACAGAGAAATTAAAAGATGATTTAAAAATATATAAACAAGAGGCAATACAGTTAGAAGAAGGTTCTGATGAGCTCAGATCCACTATGGCTAGATTAGTACGTGAATTATATTCTGCAGGTAAGAGAGAAAACAAAGTTACCAATCAGGACATCTTACGCCTTTATTTCTATTTTTATCATAGAGAAATCTAGAGATTGGCTTCTGAAAAAACTTCGATCAGAGAAGAAACGTTATAATAATCTTCTGAAAGGTATTTCTATCCCTCATGGAATTTTCTTCTTTTTTGACTGGTTTATTTCTTTCTTGATAGAGAAACTTCGATTATATGAAGAAAATTCATTAGCTGGATCAACTTCCAATGCAAGTGCTTATACATTAGAGATAATTGATCCAAATCCTAAGAAGACAACAGTAAAAGTAAATGATAAGTTTAAAAGGAGCGTTCGAGCTCATGCAACAGTTCATCGAAATGTTCATCTCCCGAAGATATCTGATAATAGACAAAGTAATACTCCTAACAGCGCTAATACCGCGAGTGATGAGAGTCGACCGTTAAGTCATAGTTTTACTGACCGTTATAATTTGAATCGTGAAAATGAATTATCCCAGTTAGTCTCATTAAGAGCATGTATGCAGGAATTAAGAAATTTTACATCTGACTGTGGTGAGAGTACTCATCGTAGACCATGGAATCGTGTTGAGAAAAGGTAAGACAGACAAAAATCATTTTGATCAAATCTAATTTATTGTAATTAACACTCTCTATAGAAATTTCAAGGAGCTGTTGAATATTTGTCTGATGATAACTCAAGCAGAACAATTCCCAAGTAATAAAGAAATATTGCCGATTGTATGTGAATTAGCTGCCCATAAAGAGGTTTATGAAGTAATAGAGGATTTATTAGGTCCTATTCATCATCTATAAGATAAACATTTAATTGTGCTAGTAAATAATTCTCGCGCGTGCAGAAAGAATCATGAACGCCGTTACTGAAAGGTCAAGAAGGGAAGGTGAGAGGTAGGGTAGAGAAAATCCTTGAGTTTCTTTTATTTCCATCAACATATACAAAGAAGTTACAACTCCGCCTAGGTAATTATGAGAGTAAATTCCATACAACCAGATCCTTCTCTATATTTATTTGCTCTTAATCTATAGTCTTTCTGCCGATATTATATCCCACCGATTCATTTGCTTCAACCTTTTCATAAAAGTTTCAACAGAATCAAAATTTGCTTCAACCATTGCTTCACCGTATTGCCTTAACGAGAATAGCTCTGACTTGATATGACCCCATTCCTCTGTGCCAAATTTTTGCTCAAAATATTCTTGTATTTCAGTCTTCGCCGGTTGATGACCTAGGAATCATGGAACTAAACGAAGTTCGAAGAATTCATTTGGGAATACCTGTTGCAAGAAGACCGTAGATAGCAAGGCACAATGGTCTATACGTTACAGAAGAAATAGTGGTCTAAACGATGAATGAACGAATGAATTACAAAAACATTTCACAGAAGTAAATAGGAATCTTACCAATAGGAGGTGTAAGATTGGTTCACATCGCTCCGTCCAGTGGATAACAGATTCTGATAAAGTTCTCCTTGCCTCTTCGTCATGTGTGTGTAACTGCTCAGGATGAGTACTGATCTTCCATTTCTTCCAATCAGCTAATAAAGCATGAACCATATTTTGTGGATGATGTACTTTCAAATCAAATTGTAAACCCTATACAAAAAGAGTTCAAAAATCAGCAATGTGTAATGTTGGTAGTACTCTTACATCTAATAACACTTTCTCAGCATTTAATATTTGTTCTTCAGTATATTTATTACTAATTAATTGTAAATCTTTAATTTGAATAAAATTTTCTTCAGTTTTCCCTGCAAGAAAGATACAGGCCAACCTAAGGACATAGAGAGAGCGAGACATGTCATTAGTGAGGGAGAGTCTTTATAGAATGAAGGAATGGATGTTCTTACAAGATTATTCTTGGATCATAATCGAGAAAACTATGATAAATATAGAATCTTCGAAAATAAATCGTTGCTGTTGCAGGAACTCTCCATTTTCTTCGTAAAATCTTCTGAGTTTGTGGAAGTCGTCCAAAGACGATCAATATTTGACGACAGAAGTATTGAGTTGCTAACTCTTCTTCTATCAAGAACTGTGGCAACTCCTATAGAATATAGATTAAGGGAATATTAAACAGAAGCAGAATTCTTCATACATCAATGTTTCTGTTATCTCTTTCTTGCAAAACTTTACTTCTTATGACGTCTATAGATGGAGTATTAAAGTACAGTGAGAGAGTTCACGAACAAAGTAACTTACCAAGCTGAGGACGTGATAGTAACCAAGAGTTATGTTGCGTGCTGACTTCAAAATCACTCATCTATCTGGTGCTTTTAATCTTTTAATAGTGAGTTAACTTTAAAACGGTTTACTAATCGATCGTATAAAACGATTCGAAGATTTTAATGTTGTCATGTTGTCTAATAATCATTTGAAGATTCGTCCAGTTTTTCAAATTATTTTATTCTTTTCATACCTGTTTTATCCATGGAAATATGGTTTATGTTTGGGGCTGAAGGCACCCTTCCTCCAGATTTCGGCCTTCTCGAGATCTCTTCTTCAAGCCATACCTTCCGCCTCGCTGCAGTCAACCCACCCAAATCTTGATTTGTCTGCTGTGGGATGGGGACTCTTAAGCATTAAAGGAAAGGGTCGAGAAACGGTGAGAAGATTCCGCACTATCCTTTCTCTTTCTCATTACTCTCATAGTTTCTAAATGGCTTAACAACTCAATCCCTCAATGAAATCACTCCAAACACTGCAACTTGGTCTTGTATCTTAACAAACAAAGTATAAAACACGATGATACGATTGGTGTTGTTTATTTATTTTGTGGTGTGAATAGGGAAGAGTGTTCGACTTTAATATGATTTATCGTGATGAAGAGGATGTGAAGATTTTATGCTCTCCCGACGGGAAAGACCGACTAAGCAGTTACTTAAATCGGTATTAAAGTCTAATCTTCTCCATTTCGTCCCCCGTGAGTGGTTTGTGTAGGTTCATTTTCCCCACTGACGACGTGGTAATTCAAGATATTACCAAAGAATATCATATCTTAGCTCTTCTCGCAAAACAATCACAGCAACTCGAGTCATCTCAATTAAAATCATTTCATGGAGATATATACCTCGACTTATTTCCTTTTTTCAATTCTACTCGGAGCGAAATATCCACAATACTAAGAAAGAAACAATCTTCTGTTACTGTTGCTCCGTTGCCAGATAATACTATCAAAGCCCATCAGTTATTTTCCTTGCTTTTAAAGTTTTTCTTTGGTGTCCCAAGTATTAATCGTGAAATTCAAGCTATTGAAGGTATTTGTTGTCTTTTTTAATTGTCTTTACTCAGCTGAATACGAATAGATGGTCCAACAATTAGTTCAACCCTTAATCCATTGTTGAGAAAGAATAAAATTGAAAATATGAGGTGAGAGCTTCCTTATTAATCTGCCTATATGATGCTAAATCTTCTATTTTTAGATACAATCCTTTCGAATTAGGACTAGCAGATTTGTGTATTCTCCCGAATAAAGGATGCTATACTGGACAAGAGACTGTTAGTCGATTCAGTAGATCGCTGATTCGATCTTATTACAAGCATTCGAGCGCAGCAAATGGTGATTCATACTACCTCGCACATAAATCAGCAATTCGGAGTCAGCTAATGGCGATTAAATCACTCTCATTGAGTGAAAGGCCCATTTCGTCGAAGAAGAATGATAAAATCTTTGATCAATCAGGTAAGTGGGACTATTTAATCTATTTTTTGCTTTTAATTGACAAAATATCTTCAAGGTGATGAAGTTGGAGAAATAACAAGTAATTTTATCGAAGAGTTTAGATTATTATTTCCTAATGAAAAGACAATCCCTTCATCAGCACCGCTGTCTCATTTTAGTGAATTTATTGTTAATTTTATTGAAGAAAATATTCCTTTTATTCAAGAAGCTGAAATATGGAATGAATTAAAGAGAGATGATTCTATGAGAAGGTTTCTTGGGATAGAAAGCATCATTACATCTTCATTAGGGATAGTGCGCTCTCGAATTGTTTCTGATGATGGCATATTCTTCCTGAACGATATGAAGGTGAAGTTCATTTTGCTCCTCTAGCTTATTATACTGATTGTCCTTTGTTAGGTGAAACTAGAAACTTTGAGTTTCCCTGATTATCGTCACATCAGACTGTTGCGTGGGATGAGCAAAGAGGTCTGGTCAGAAGAAAAGGCATATCAAGAGAATGAAGAGAACGGGAATTCGACTAATTTAGTTAGGTCTGTGGGGCTAAGTGACGAGGAGAGGAAAAGAAAGAAACTGGAAGAAGTTGCTAAAAAGATTGAATTAATGAAAGCAAAGAAAACTCAATTAACTCCATAAAGAATGATTGGATTGTTTCAAATATCTAATTAACACGGACTTTCATCAAGAAATTATTTTTATCTGGGAACTGTTATCATAGATGAACAGTCCACATGCTTGACAACTATCAAAACAGTGAAAATTATGGTGTCAAAAATCCTGAAGAGGAAATCTAAGGTCATTCAGCAAGAGCCAATCGAATACTTACAACCTATCTCTTCTTCACATAAATAACAGAGAAGGCATTATACTCAAACTTGAAATAATCTTGTTTGAGCATCTCCCATGCCTTCGTCTCTTGCTCCTTCCAAGCGCTTGAGATAACGACTCTTTCAAGATTCTCCAATGTCTCTAATCCTTGTAAACCTTTTCCTGCAGTACGATCGGCGGAATGGGGCCATATTGATGCAAACTGTATATCTAACTCTTTCGCATTATGAAGCAAAGGAAAGATTCCCTCATGTATGGGTCCCTCTAAAGTTACCTTCTGACAAAATATTGGAAATGTTGGTTGCAGAAGAATGTTAACGTTAGATTGAATCTTTAGGTTTTTGACATTCCTGACATCTCCAAGATCATGCAACCCGTTACATAAAGAAATGAACACAGTATTAACTGTATTTAAAGGAGTAAAATCATGAATTTTATCCAACATACTGATAGATACTTTTCTATTCTTCAAATTCGTCTTCAGTGGATCTTCATCATATCCCAATCCATGTAATGATTGTAAGTTCTCCACTCTCGTCAAGGTTAGAATTGGAACACATCCGAAGACTTCAACACTTTCCAAAGTGCTAACATCTGATACAGTTAACTCTTGCAAGTAATTATAATTCATAGATAAAGGGATGGTCCTTGTAATATTCAATCGTCTTATGGTCCTCGAGCAGGTGGTTGATAATCTGTTTGCGGTTTCGATAAGATGAAGAACCTGCACTTCTTTAAAACAGTTCGGGTCAATAATAGCCTTAGGATTCGGGGAAATAATGACAATTCGACGAGAGTAGGTCAAAGCATTACGATAATCAAGGATTCCATTACATAATTCAAATGTGATATCTCTGGTGTTTTGTAGTGGTCGAATGTCAACAATATTATCACACTCGATGAAAGATAACTTCATGATATTCACAAACATGCTAACATTGGTGACATTATTAACATTCATTAAAACGAGCTCTTGAAGCGAAAAGAAAACATTAACTAAAGCAGTAGTGAATGAAACATAAGATCCTCGTAGTTCCAGAAACTCGAGTGATGGAGGAGGAATGACTCGAAATGGAATTTCAATGCCCATGTTATTGGAGATTATTAAGCTTTTAATACCATAAATCTCCAAGGCAATAAGATCAGATCCCGTTATTGCTTGGTCAATATGTAACGCTAAATGATGAATCCTCTCTATTTGCTTGGTCAAACTTTGAAAAACATTTAAATCAACTGTAAGAGAATGAACTCTTTGGAAGGGAAATGATGGGGGAGTAGTATTTCCGTATACGCGAACTTGTAGTTGCCGTTCAGGATTTAACACACACCTCGCAACCATTTGACCAAAGGTGTTTCGTCGCTTTTGGGTAAAGAAGCTACTTTCAGCTTTAACTTTTAAAGAACGAAGATAATGAAGTAAAAGTTCTTTACAAAACTTAACACAACAAGATCCATATCTAATCTTATCACCATTATCTAAGAATAAAGCTATATATACATGCAGTTCGTTTGCTAAGAGATGAAACTTCATTTCTCTCTCGCGTTCTATAGACAATTTCATTATTTTACATTAGACAACTCGACTCGTACGGCGTATTAAATAGAGAAATATAACTGATTCATCATCCATCGAGTTTGAAGAAGAAGGTAATATGGACTTTGTTGCTTTAATCTCTGGTGGTAAAGATTCTTGCTACAATATTTGGAAGTGTCAACAATATGGACATCGTTTAGTATGTTTAGCGAATTTGCAATCACCACAAAATGATTCGGAAAATGAAGAAATTAATAGTTTCATGTATCAATCAGCTGGAAGTAGTGTCATTCCTGCCTATGCTGAATGTTTACAAGTACCATTACTTCGAAGAGTAATACAAGGAAAAGCAGTAAGTCAAACTTTATATTATGAAAATGAAGTGACAGGCGATGAAGTCGAAGATTTATACGAATTGCTAAAAGACGTAAAACAACAATTTCCTACCATCACAGCAGTCTCATGTGGAGCTATTGTATCCAATTATCAAAGGCATCGTGTAGAAAATATATGTCAACGTTTAGGATGGACCTGTTTATCCTATCTATGGCAACGTGATCGTAACGAATTAATACATGAAATTGTTGAAAAAGCAAATATTCATGCAATACTTATTAAAGTTGCTGGTGCAGGATTAGATCCTAATAAACATTTAAAAAGACCTTTAAAAGATTTATTACCAACATTAAATCTTTATCATAATAAATATGGATTAGATGTATGTGGTGAAGGTGGTGAATATGAATCATTAGTATTAGATGCACCTTTTTTCTTAAAAAAAATTGAAATTATCGATACATCGATTATTTATGATGATGAAGATCCTTCTGTTGGGATGCTAAAAATTTTATCATGGAAGATTGTTGATAAAGATATTGCGTCATTACCTATTAATAATAACCCTCCTGTGATACCCTTCCCACCTGCTCCTACGCTGCCAATCACAACCTCACTCTCAAAAACACCTTATCAGCTTCTTTCTCTACGTTCTAACTCTGCAATCACCATCGCAAAGAATGGTTTTGGTCAAACTGGATTAATTTATCCTAGGCTCATCGACTATGAGAGAACGAATGATTTGGTTATTGAACAAGTTGAAGATATTTTAGAACAATTAAAATGTTTATTTTCATTACATAATATTCATTTCCTTGATTCATTATTTATTCATTTATATATTAGTGATATGTCATTATTTAATATTGTGAATAATAAATATTGTCGATATTTTGAGCAATATCCTCCTTCAAGATGTTGTGTACAGGTTAGCTTGATGCTTACCCATTTCTTTTTTGCTTGATCTGATTTATTGTCTATAGGCAGTTTTACCAGATGGAGTGTATGTTGCTTTATATAGTACCTTCCAAAAAAATAGTTATTCCTTGATGAAGGATGAAAAGAGATTGGATGTTAGAGAGGTAATCAATATTCTTTATTCTTATTCATTTCTATCTTCATTCTTTTTTCATGATATAATAGGTCGTACATGTTCGAAGTATGTCAGAGTGGGCACCATTATGTATTGGACCATATTCTCAATCTAATCGAATCAATAACAGCCTTGTTTTTGTCGCTGGTAAGAACTTCAATAAATGCGTTTCTAGTTCCTGTTCAAGTGTATGTCGAACGTAGGTCAGATTCCATTAGATCCTGCTAGAATGCAACTTACTCATGCAGCAACCCCCCAAAATGATAGCCTTTATCTGCTTCAAGATATTTATCTCTCGCTAAGACATATTAATAATATATTAGATGTCAATAAATCTAATGTCAATCATTTAATGTTTATGATTATATATGTGAATAATGATCGAGTAGGAGAGGGGATGAAAGAGTTAGAGGAGTTATTCCGTCAAGCTTATAATCATCTTCTTTCTCAGCTCCGCAACGATCAAGGAGAAAAGGCAGATCCTAGAGATGAGGATTATTCTGAAGAGGAACAAGATGAAGTAGCTCCTGATAATTCTCCGCCAATAGTAAGAGAAGTACCATTTCCTCTTATGATCGTGCGAGTCCCTGGATTGCCTAGAAATGCGAGTATTGAACTAGAATCCATAGGATGTGTTGAAAAGACATTACCTGACAATGGTTGGATTTCTAAGAAGGAGACTTTCACTGCAGAAGATTTTAGAAACAGAGAAATATTCAATCCTTTACAACTACCACCAAACCTATCCTGCAACAATCAACTCTTCTCCATTGAATCATCTTCCTTATATTATCCGCGATGTCTTTCTTCACACGCCTTACAATTAGTTCTTTCTGATTCCGAAAATCTTGTGTATGATGAAAGAGTGTTGGTAGAGGGATTGATGTTGCAATTAAAGATGTGTTGTAAAGAAGCAGGTGTAAAAGATGGCTCTTTTATCTCAATTACCATATTTTATGATATCTTGTTATTTGGAAAAGAGAGTCTCCAAAATATTCTTTATTTCTATTTCGGAAAGTATGGATTTTCTATGGATAGTGTATCTTTGGTACTTATACCAATTGGGCATTCATTCCAATTTTCAGAAAGAAGACCATTACAACTCCTCATGAATAATGTAGATTTTGAGCAAATTGAGACTGAGTCATGGATCTACAACAATAATAATTAGTTGTAAGGAAAATCATTCATAATTCATAATTCACCACTTCATAATTCGAATCATTCAGTTAAATTTGTTTGTCTTGTTTGAATGAATGACGTAATAGATTTGGATTCCAACAGTATACAAAATTCTCAGAATAAGCGTCGAAACTTCTTTGTCTCGCAATTGCTTTTGGTTTGCCAAGTAGAAACTGAGAGATTTTCGAATCCATGAATTTCAACAAGAGCAAACAACTTCAATTGCAGCAGCAAAAAGTTTCATTTGCTTAAAGCCGTCTCAACCCCTTCCTGAGTGGACTTAAAAGTCGTGCGCACTCTCCTAGTTTGAATCATACCTTCTCCTACACTTGCAGAGCGACGCAAGATTCGAAAAATGACACCATTGTTCGTACTCAAAACACACTCACGTAAACTTGATATTTTGTGACTTTTTTCAAACAATTTGCATGAATCAATACCTAGTTTTCCTTATGACGTCCATTCCAAATCTTGATTTTGGTGAACTTCAAGTAAAACAATACATGGGCGGAAAGCCCCTGCCCATCACCCCTGGGATACTTTTGCTTCAACAGACTGTCCCGGTTTCCTGAAGATTTACCCCCTGCATTGATCTTAGCGGTAAGTTTGAAAGAGGTTGCGCCTTTATGAAGAGTTTGTATGGAAGAGTCATCAAAGCAACTGATAAACAAGAAGACCTTGTAATAACAACAACAACAACAGCAGCAATAGAAAGAGCAATATTTAAGGTGATATTAGATTATAGTGAAAAATAATTTCTAATCTTTTTCACTCTTGCGTGAAGCAATATTTTTTTTTCTTTGAGTGATTTGAAGATCATATTTTGATCGAAAGAGTTTTTTTTATATAATTCTTTCGCATTCAATCGAAACAGTCGGAAGGGGGAAAAAAATTACTTTTTTGGTTCAGTCCGTTTAGTAAATATATTCCAGACTTCCTTTACATTCATTCCTTTTAACTTTCGAAGTTTTAAGAAGAGAGAAAATTTTAATTCCTTATTATTTAAATATATTTAATTAAAGAATGTGTCGTGTTACTCGTGAATTACCAGCCCCAATCCAAATCCCTGGAATGGCTATGGCTTTGCCATCAGCAATGCCTGTTTCTCCTGCTCTTCGTCCATCTACCTCTCACAATGTGATGGTGAAGACCGCGGAAAATCGAATTGAAGAGAAACAAGCCGTTGTCAGCCGAGCATCCAACGTTTATGAAATGGGTCCTATCCTTCGCGAAGGAAAATTTGGCTCCATCCGTATGGGAACAATCTTAAAGCAATCCCGCAAAGAACGTGAATTCGAACGTAATGAACATGAAAGACCAGTTGCATTAAAGGTCTACTCCCTTGAGAAAATGAAAGACATCCATGGTAATGCAGTCGAGAATCCATGGTTAGAGATTGAAATTCAACAAATGATTGGTCAAACCAAGGAAAGACATTTATTAGGTGTCATTGAAACATGTATTGTTGAACAAAATTTATACATCGTTTTACCCTTTTTCACTGGTGGTGACTTGCTCGATGTGATTGAAACACGTTATATGGGCCCTTTACCAGTCATGCAAGCAAAGAAAATGTTTCAACATGTCATGCAAGGAATGAAGACATTACATGCTAATGGTATTGTTCATCGTGACATCTCAATTGAGAATGTTTTATATGACGAAATCACTGATACTTACGCTGTCTGTGACTTTGGCATGGCTTTACGTGTTCCACGTGACCCATTAACTGGCGCTTACTTACCATTAACTAATGCACCAGCTTGTGGTAAGGAGGGATACATCGCGCCAGAATTATGGAGAAGAGAGCCTGCTGTTGATGCCTTTGCATGTGACATGTGGTCTTGCGGTGTTGTCTTATTCATGGCACTAACTGGAAGTGCCCCAATGCAGCGAGCAACAGAGTGGGATCCTTACTATCAAATGATTGCCCAAAAGCGATTATTGGAGATGTTAGGAGACAACTTAGAGGTTGACTTAGAGACTTACGGAGGATTAGAGTTGGTTCAGATGATCTTGGATCCAAATCCAAGAAATCGTCCAACTGCTATGGATTTATTAACTCATCCATGGTTAATGCTTTAAGAGATGGAAATAATACTGTATCTTGCAATACGACAGAATGTATTTATATATCAAATCTCGCTTCTGTTATTATTATCCCTATCTTTTTCCTCCCATTTAGTCTTTGTTCTTCCTCTATTTTCCTACCTACTTTAAAGAATCAACCATTGCTTTTTATTTTAGTGAAATTAAAAATGAATTATTAATTGCTGTTTTAAGAATTCTCATTATTTGACGACCAGATAGATGTTGCAAATATTCAAGAACCAACAGTGCACTTCGATTTCTCCCAATTCTCAATTAACCAAATCCTTTCCCGCACCATGGAGCGTACCAGGTTCAATTTATTTAATTTGAAAAAGAAGTTGAGTACAAGGTATTTAAGGTATTCGGTTAGACTTTGAAATCCTGTTACGGTGGTCGGTCGCTGATTATCGATTCTTACAAAGCTCGCATGGAATACAAATATACGAGCTTCTTGTCTCATTTTTACCCTTTACCTCAACGTTTCCAACAACATCAACCATGCTTCCAACTTTCAATCTCAAAAAATAATAAGTAGTAATAAGGCATTCGATGCTTGATGTTTTCTCTCTTTTTTTTTCCCTTCGTTGAAATTGCTTTATTCTAGTTGAATTCCTACAAACTTTCTCCATTCATCCACTTTCATTTCCTTCCCAATTACGCTGCAAATTCAATTTTACGAGTGATGATAATATCAAGCTCAGCAAACAGTAAATCAAGTCATAAACAACACCTTCAATGGGTCAAGTTATCATATATGATATTCGTAAAGTTGACGTTGATATAAATGATGAATGTGCGCTATCTTTCTCAGTTCTTTCCGTTTAATTGCCTGAAAATAAGTTTTGTAGGAATTCGTTAGTTTTACTGCTAATTTTTTTGTTTTTCACAAGTTAACATAAGCAAATGAGTTTCATCAATGACTATGAGCTATGAGTGGAGGAGGTTATTTTTTATTATACGTTATACTTAACCACACACACTAATAGAGCATTACATTATTTAATAGACTACTACTTTCACACAACACGACACTTCAACAAACAATGTACGAAGGAATCAAACGAAAAGAACAAAGGAATGTATTAGACTTGGCACAAAAACTATCACTAATACACTTCATTGATCAGACAAATAACATCAACAAACAATAAGAAGGGAATTATACTATACGAAAAGAGAAAAGGGAATGACAAAGAGAAAGAAAGCACAGCAATATCTTCAATGCCTTTCATCTAGAAACATCGTAACCTATGCGGGTAGGCATGTTCTAGAAAAGAGAGAAAGGAAAAGGAGTGTTTTCTATGCCTTTAATCAAGAAACATCATGATCCTATATATGGGTATGCATGTTAAATGAAATATACTTGACTTGTGAACTTTCAAGCAATCCAAAAATTGATTTTCTTTGACGACAGAATTACAAAAGAAACAAAAAGATAATAGTCTTCTCTCACTTAATAGATGATATGATGATAATCAATAAAAGATGAAAAAAGGTCGTGGATAATAGATCGTGAGAGGAAGAGGGGATGGATACTCGACAAGAATTTATGACCATACAGAACTACAAAGACAACAGGAACATCATTAAGCTGTTCTTTCCGTTTGTGGTTGAGAAGTTTCACCCATAAGTTGTTCTTTCAATGATATCTCAGTAGCAATTTTAAATTCAACTAATTGTGCAATATTTAAATTTTTTTCAACTTCTGCCATCACTGATTCCATTGCACCGGTTAATGCTTCATCTGCTTGATCCTTTGTTAATGGGATAACACTCTTTCGCTTTAATGAAGGTTTTGTTGACATAGAAAGTTCATCACCAGCACTTTTTGTCTTTAAATCATCTAATACTTCTTTAGAGAAATTCACAACATCCGATGAATTAAAACTAGTTGCCTGAGAATTATTATAATAATGTTCATTTAATAAATATTCAGGTTGTACTGTTAAATCACTATCAGTACTTTTATCTTTTTTATTCATTAATACTAATTGTTCATAATATTTTGGATCAATAAATTTACAACAAAAGATACATACTTCACTAAAGCTAATAGAACCTGATTTATCAATATCTAATGTATTAAAATCAATTTTTAATTGTTCATCAGAGATTACTTCTTGTCCATAAGCAGCACAAAAACTATTAATACCAACTTTAAATTCCATTTCATTTAATTGATAATTATATGCATCATTTGCTAATAAAAATTCATCAGCTTTCTTAAAATGTGCCCATAAGATACTAATAGCAAATAATTGTACTAAAAATGAACGAAATTCTTTGATATCAACAATTTTCTTTTTTGTTACAAATCTCTTTTTAGAATCTAATATTGAGATTTTACTGGAATGTTCATGTGCCATGAGATAAATTTGTGGATTATGTTTAAAATGTTTCCAACATCCACCTTCTGTTGCAGCTTTCTCTTGTAACCATCTCTCCAGATCTTGATGACGAATGGCTAACATGTTAAAGAAGGAATAAAGTCAAATTGGGGAAAGAAGGGTTGTTGAGGAAGTCGTCATACCTCCATCTTGATCTCGATCAATGGACTGGAAGTCAGCAATGTAGGTTTCAGTATCAAAATACTATAGAAACGCGCT
>VKHI01000174.1:0-52521 GCA_015145745.1 Poterioochromonas sp. DS
CCTGTAGGGAAGATCTTGGAGACGGTAGATCAATTGAAAGAGTATTTGTATGGTGAGAAGTATAAGGGTGTACCTGTGAGAAGATATAATGTGAAAAAAGTAATTGTTAATAGTGAGAGTATAGTAGATGAAGTAGTGAAGGAGTTATGGAAGAAGGTAAGGAAGTAGTGATTATGAATATGATACTAAACGATAGACAATAACAGCAACTATTACGATCATTACATTGAGACACTAATAAGCGACTAAATACATCCTCTTCATAAGAAGAAAACACAACCTTTCCATTGATAACTACTAATACATGTTGTAATTAGAACAGAGAAACCTTTCTTTGATTGTATCTCCATTATTTCTGATGAATGATGATGACATCTTACATGAATTACATAGTTTCTTTGCGATTCATTCATCCCTATGCAATAAATAACAAGAGAAGCACTGTAATTTACTGAACTCACTTTGTAGAAGAACGAATGGTTCATCATTTGGTTTGTTTAAATAGTGAAGATTGTTTATTTGGATGAGAAAGATCTTAATCTTCAATTGAGAGAGAGAGAGCAGGGAAGTTAGAACGAGAAGCAATCAGTAGTTGAGAAACTCAAACATAAACTTGTTTCCATAATAAACGTTCCTCACCCAATATACTACTCTTATAATATTAGTAGTGACGTGGAAGTATGAACGAGAGTGAAAGAAGCCAAGTCATAGTAAATGAAAAACAAATCTACAAAGAATTAAAGAAAGAGTGAATGAATGAAGTGAGAGGACAAGAGGACAATGATTGTCTTTCTTGTTATTTGAATATGAGTTATTTGTCAGTGATTGTGTGTAGAGATGAATATACATCATGAAAGTGAATTCAATAGAGATCTTTCATTATTGTTTCTTTTGTTATGTTATCATTGTTATTATTATTATTATATTATATTATTATAATTATATTTGTTCGTCAGGAATGATTTGTTTTCTCCAATAAATAAATAAATAAAAAATACTACTTAGTAAGGATTATACCCCTAAACAGCGATCAACAACAAAGCATACTTAGCTATCATAATCCTATATATTGCATCATACAATCATACTACAACTACTAATAAACTCTTCTCTAGAATATAGTGTATTCTATTACATACTAGTATGCTTCTTCTCTCTTCTCCTTCCTCTTAATCTGAGTCTTTCTATCTCTCTCTTTCTCTCATTAATAAACAATTATTATCATCATCCACCAGGTAATAATTAGTCTCTCTCTCCTTTATATGAAATGCAATGGAAGGATAAATGAATGATTGTAAAAGCTAAAAATAAAATCAATCTTTTTGATAGTTTATCTTCTCTCATTGGAATGGTGTTCATCTAATTCTAATTAGTATTATTATATAAGTATTATTATCTTCTTATTCATCGTCCTCATCTTCTTCTTCCTCCTCTTCGTAGTCGCCAAAGAGTCCATGCAGGTATTCCGTATTTCCTGTCAACTCTTCATCAAGATTATTATGATTATCTCCCATCAACGTGTCCATGACAGAGAATGTGAGAAGAGCTGCACTCTTCAACGAAGAGGCTGCACTAGAATCATACGCTGAGGAATCAGATAAGAAAGAATCTGATGTACCTTCCTCACCCTCTTCTTCTTCCTCTTCATCAGGTGGAAGAAGATCGATTTGATGTAGAGTCGAACCTTTCCTCGACACCTTACTAATACTATTGTCGAGGACATGACCTGTTAATTCAGATCGTACCCTTGAAGCTTCTACATGCTTCTTCCTATTATCTTCCTTCTTATCTTCTTGATGATTCATAATAACATCCATACCACTGTCTATCTCTATTACCTGAGTCACAGCAGAGTTTTCAACCTTCCTCACATGAATAGAGGTTCGTTTTAACTGTGTTTGAGCAACTTTAGTAATCTTCTTCTGATAAGAGAAAGGAAGATAGAAATTGAAAAATAAATAAGTGATCACTAATAATGTTAATAAAAGAGTTGTTGTGGTAATAATCTCACGATCTGTGAGAGTTTCTAATGAAGTTGAAGTAAAAACAACTGAGTTCACTTGATCCCCACTGCTTTCCCCTCCACTGCTATCCTGACCACTCGAACTACTCTTGGGGAGGATGAAGTTCAGAGGAGTGAGCACATTCATCTGATATGATGATAAGATGATCCGCTGTTGACCTCCTGGCAGCTCAATGGTCAGAGGACTTGTTTTGATCACCACAGACGATGACGACGATATGGAACTAAGATCCAGAAGGTCAGACGTGTCCTTGAAGTCTTCGATGAAGATGATCGAAGTGCCGTTGTAAGCCGCAGGCAGAATAACATAACTCTTCGCACCCACGTTCCCCTCGATGGTCAAGCTCCCCTCCTCCAGAGCAATTTTGATGGTCGCTCTTCCTGCTGGGCCTTTGTATTGTCCTGCCTTGTCTAATATGAAGGTCGTCTGCTGCAGGGAAGGCTGGCTGGAAGGTTGGATGAAAGAGGGGCTGGGTGTACTGGGCTTAGAGGTGGAGACATATGTTGGGCAGCGTGAAGGCCGCTGACTGGTTGGAAGGAAAGTTGGAATCCGAGTTGGAGATCTTGTTGGGACTACTGTAGGAGAAACCCGAGGAGAACGAGTCGGTGAGGGCGAAGGAATGTGAGTTGGCTTTCGACTGGGAATAAAAGAAGGAGTGCTTGAGACATTGCTTGTGGGGGAAAGAGAGTAAGAGGGAGCCGATGTGCTCGGTGTCACTGTTGGCAAATAAGACGGGAGTGGAGATGGTCGAGGTGGAATATCATCTATAGTGGTAGGATATGACGAAGGTGAGGAAGATGGCAAGCGACTTGGAGATCTTGTGATCGTCTGAGTCGGCAACACTACTCGATAGCTTCCCACTTTCCCTTGCCAACCTTCATAGCTCGAGATTAACACATCTGACAGTCCGTCACCACTGACATCTCCCAATGCACTCACAACCAGTCCTCCTCCTATGATCTCGCTCCCTATCTTCTCAATAGAAGTCGAGTTCAAATAGAAAATCCCACTCAGCCATGACCCCGATCCATAGATCAAATAGCTGATCTGAGGACTCGATGGAGACAAATACGGAGTACTTCCAACCACCACATCAGCAACTCCATCGCCATTCACATCACCCACGCTCGCTAAACTAATCCCAAGGAAGGAATAGAGTGGAGCAATGATCTTCCACACTTGATTCGTGGGGAGTTGATTGATTACGATGGCAGTCTTGCTCCTCCAATCAGGTTGGGAATAAAGGATATATAAGACATTCCTTCCGTTAGAAGCCAATGCACTTATCATCACATCATTGAAACCATCATCGTTGAAGTCCCCGATTCCTTCGATCGCCATTCCGAACAAAGTGATGGACAAGGCAGACAGCTCTTGACCTAAAGTAATTTTCCACCCTCCAACTGACGTCAAAGCGTTTTGGACACTACTTATTGTGCCATTATTACTAAGTTGTGGATTCGATAAGAACACATAGCAACTACCGCCATAAGGCGCACAAACAAGTAGGTCCTTTCTCAAGTCCTCATTGAGATCTATGGTCGTAGAAACATCCCAGCCAAATCCTGTATCAACTCCTCTCTCTCCTTGGATGATAAAACCTCGAGTCATGTTCTTCCATGAAGTTTGCGACCCTTGATTCGAGTAGATAATGTAGACTCTATGGTTAATTGGATCTCCTATCACCATATCATCCTTCGCATCGCCATCAAAGTCACCTCCCATGCTCACACATCGGCTTCCTTCATCCACAATGACTCCAGATGACAAAGATGAAGCATATCTTCCGTCCTCATAAAGCAAAGAATCGATCTGTCTCAGGTCGATATGACGAGGCAAAGTTGGGTCTCCAAAGACGATGAAGTTCTTGCCTCCCACACCAACCGACTCTGCCAAAGCAAGGTCTCTGACAGCAGATGTTGAAGAAGGAGCAGCTTTTGTGACTCCAAACAAATAATTCACTTGCTTGAACGGTATAAATGTCGGCAACACCGAGAAAGGAGGAAAGACTGAGGTGGATATAGTAGGAGATATCATGCTTGGAAGGAAGGATGGCGTCAAGGTTGGTGCATACGATGGAATAGTTGTGGGGATTAGAGAGGGTCTCGTCGTAGGAGGTTGAGATGGTGGTGTTGATGGTAAAAGCGTTGGTGAAGTCGTTGGAAGCAAGGATGGTAAGAAAGACGGGTGAATGGTGGGGAGAAAGGAAGGCGAGGTTGAAGGAATCGCCGTTGGTGAGGGAGTTGCTTGGGAGGGTAAAGAAGAAGGAGTGCTGCTTGGAAAGCTAGTAGGTTGAGTTGTGGGAGATTTCGATGGCTGAGAACTGGGCTGGCTCGTGGGAAATGATGTTGGTTGAGAGGACGGTTGCGTAGTGGGATTGGTTGAGGGAACAGAAACAGGAAGAATGGAAGGTTGAGAAGTTGGTTGAGAGGAGGGAAGGACAGAGGGTTTACATGTGGGAATACCCGATGGCTGCGAACTAGGTTGGGAGGAAGGAGTGATAGAAGGTGAGCAAGTTGGGGTCCGCGATGGCTGTGAAGTCGGACAAGAGCTTGGTTGCCCTGAAGGCAAGGAGCTGGGTAGGGAAGATGGTTGTGAAGAGGGAAGGGAAGACGGTTGACTCGATGGTGAAGTGGAAGGAACTCTGGATGGTTGAGAAGATGGACAACAGGATGGCTGCGATGATGGTTGAGAGGAAGGCTGGGAGGAAGGAATTCTCGATGGGAAAGAGGATGGCAGACAAGAGGGACAAGATGAAGGATTAGAAGTTGGCTGACTAGTCGGAGCAGACTGAATGTAAATCTTTCGAACAACATTTAAACCATCAGTGAAGTAAATAACACCATTAGTATCCACCCAAAGTCCTCGAACGACCTCTAACGGAACTGATGTAGCATCTCCTAGTAGTTTATCACCTAAAAGAGCTTTCCTTTGAGGAATTCCAGCAACAACAGTCATATTATAGTTTTCTGATAATACGTCATCATTTGTTAGATATATCTTTTGAATGACATAATAACCGAGATTCGATAGATAAATATTACCTAAAGAGTCACCTGTTATTACCATGGGATTACTTAAATCAACCGAGGTTGCACGGAGGCTTCTCATCGAGTTTGATGTTGAAACTACTACAGGTCCTTCGCCAGCTATTTTAAATATATGCCCATTCGTTACTTTATACACTGCACCAGGACCAGAAGCTGTTATAAAGACATTTCCGATACTATCACCATAAACACCCACCGGATCATCAAGAAAACTTGCAGCTGCCACGTCATTATCAGCTGGTGAGCCAGCAATCCCGAATGAACCAGCAAAGGTTGAAACAATTCCATTTTCAATTTTACGAACAGTAAAACAACCAGAATCAACAAAATAAAGCCTTCCTAGAGAATCAATCCAAAGACCTAAAGGTATCTTAATATCAGCCACAGTTACACTTCCATCAAGACACACAGCACCACCTTTCCCAACATAAATTTGAAAGTTCCAATCGGGCGAAGTCGTTGATTCAGTCAAATTGAAAATACGATAATCTGTAGTATCTGTCACATATAATTCACCGAGTGTATTTCCCCAAATAGCATATGGTTCTGAAAAAGCAGAGGTAATTGTTGTGATAATACCATTGGTATTCACTTTTCTTATACAACCGTTATCAGTATCAGTAATAAAGATTTGGCCAGATGAATCACCCCATATACCTTTTGGATTATTGAGAGATGCTAAAGTGGCTGGATAAGAATCCCCATCAAATACTGCACGAGATTTAATATATGGATAGATAATACCACCTGAATCAATCCTACTAATCACTGGGCCAGAACTTTGTACAATGTATGTATCTCCGACAGTGTCAATAACAATTGCTGAGGGTAAAGTCAACTTAGCAAGAGTTGCAGGAATTCCTCCGGGAGATCCAGCTCCTCCACCCGCTACAGCTCTATCTTGAAGAAGAGAAATATCATAATAACGCACTTTATCATCCGTACAGTAATAAATTCTGGAGGGTAGAGCTGGATTAATGAATAATCCAACAGGATTGTTAACAGAGCTAATAATCGTACTAATAATACCAACACTATCAATTATTCGAATGTTGTCAGAACCAACGTCAGAAACGAATAAATAAGCATTAGAATTACCAAAGACATCAGCGACAACAGAAAATTGTGCGGATGTAGCTGGTCCATAATCTCCACCAGTGCCACTAGTGCCTGTCCCAGCATAAGTTGTAATAATACCAGAACTCCCTGAAACCTTGCGAATCTTGAAGTTTCCTGTCTCACAGATGAACAAATCACCTAATGTATTCACCCAAAGTCCGAAGGGATTCTTAATTTCAGCAAGCGTCGCGGTAACATTCTCTGAAGGACCTCGAGTAACAGAACTTGAACCAAAGTTTCCTGCGACATTTGTGATGATTCCTGAAGGATCTAAACGTCGAACAAGACTATGATATCTTTCTGAGAAGTAAATGTTGCCTATGGAGTCACCTCTAAGTCCTGATGGATAATACATTGGTGTTAAAGTCCCAATGGTTCCGTTAATATCAAGACTGCAATAATTGACTCCAACGATGGTTTTCACAGTGGCAGTCGCGGCATCAATTTTTCGAATCGTACAATATAGTTGATCAGAGTAAAATATATTACTCAGGCTATCAACCCACATGTTCGTTGGCTTTACCACATAGGTTTTACTGACATGAATATTATCTGGAGGAAAGACATTTCCGGCGAATTGATCGACCAGTTGAGAACTTGAACTAACCGATGGAGATATGATCAAGACAAAAAGAAGAAAGATGATGAAAGATACGATCATTTATAGTTTCATTTATCAACAGTTGATATGGATGGAATTGTGGAAGAGTCGTTAAAGAGCCTTGAAAGAGTCATTAAAGAGTCGACTCTTATAAGAGATAGAGGGGTAAAAGACTTCACAGTGTTAGACAAGTGTTAACATAGTTACCAAGAAAAACATAATCTGACAAATTCATGAAGGCAACATACGACAACATAATACTAACTTTAGTTCGATATTTTGAAGAAAGTAAAAAAAGTGAACAATATTCGCAACAAAACGCAATCTTTCAGGATGCTTTATTCAAGCTCTTCCATTGCATCTCGAAGCGCGTTTCTTGCATTTCGAGCTTCTTCCACAATTGATGACTCCACTCCGTCATCCTCTGCATATTCCAATGCATCGCCTAGATCCTCCACAAAGTTGCTCAGATTGTTCTGGATTTGACCAATCGAGAACAATTCGTTAGGGAGCACTGACATATGCTCCACTAACTTCTTACCGAATTGCGCGAAATACCACAGATTCTTCGCCATCACTCGATCATAGACATAGTTGCTTTGCAACATCTGCCAATACATCGTTGGCACAGGATCCGAGATTCCTATGAGAGAAATCAACTCCACTAGAAGGTCTAACTGCAGCAGGTCAGCCTCTGTCATTGTGGATTTCCCCATTTCTTGGAAAGGAGCCAAAGCTTCAAGAATCTCACCTAGTCTCTCTTCCCCAGAAGGCTCTGGAGGAAGAGGCTCCTTCTCAACATTAAGATGATAGTTCCAACCGAACTGCCACCAAGACTCCACCTGCCCTGAAGCTGCTGGGAGCTCGATAACAATTCGTTCACAAGCATCGATATCCGCAGGCAACACAGATCGTTGCGCCACTTGATTCCCAAGCACTCCACAGGTCATCATCGCTTCGCCCAATAACTTGTACACCTCACAAATACCCCATGGAGATCCTTTCATCGGTAAACTCGGAAGGCTTGCCAAGCCTTCAACACACCAATGTACAACATGTGCCTTCTCTGGTTCAGCGTGGCCGAACGTCCAAAATATCGCAGTGCGTGCATGGCCTTGGTATGGGTGATATCTTGTGAGGAGGAACAGTGCATTTCCATCCTTACTTCGCTCAAAACCTTCAGAAGTCAGAACGTTTGCGATCTCATCTCTCAAGGAGGTTTCCCAAACTCGCAATGCGTTTCGACCTCTCAACGAGAGGTGTGAATCTATCTCACCTCCAATACTTACTGACACCCATGACCAAGACGCTAGAAGCTCTTCAGCCGTGGGCAGGCGACAGTCTGGTGGAAAGTAAACACCAAGAGCATACGTGAATACCGTCTTATCATCGCTAATTAACCACTTCTGCGGTGCAGAAGCCTGAGAAGTCGGAAAGGAAATGAATATGTCTTCGAAGCTCCGAAACGACTCGCGACCTCTCCGAGCCTCCTCGTCAAAGCCGAGTATCTTGAAGTTCAAGGAATCGATACTGTTCTTCGGATGGATCGGCACCACAAATGGATTGTCAGATAGCTTCGCATCGACTTGTTTCCTCGTATATGACATGGTACAAGTACTCAAAAAAGCATCCGATCCTGGACGAGTGATGTTTCGAATCCATGAATACACAGAACCTGTTTCAATACCTGCAATCTGCGCTAATCTCATCCACACCTCACCTATCATCTCACGATCGCGACAACCAGGAAGTTTGAACAGCTTCTGCACCGCCAAGAACAAGTCATATGGATCGAATGCTTGATACACACTCCCAGCATGATAGGTCATGTATCGCGCCAACCAAGCCTCTGACACTCTCTCCGTGATTGGTTGAACGACAACATTGTGCCAGATCTGAGCCGCTGTATTGCCGAGAATGACGAAGTCGTCAATCTTCTCTGGTGGCTTATCACAAGCCACAACAGTTTGAAGGTTCAAATCACTCAGAAGTGAGCGACATTGAGCGATCTCTTTCGAATGGGACAGGAAGTTCAAGTTGTCCAAGAACTTTCTCTCGCGCAACGTCCATTGATACAACAGATAGTACTGTGTCTGACGTAATGTGCCAAGAGATAACTTCGCATTCGTCGCATCTTCCTTCATCCATTCAAAGAAGGCAAACAAACGCACCGATAATTGCATAAAATGGAACGAAGACACGTCTAGTAACAGACTCAAATGATCCTCAACGATCTGTTGAATGCGACGTAAGTGACCAAACTTACTCACAATCAGATCGATCTTCGCATGCACTCGTGCCATTGGAACAGTATCCCACGTCTTTCCATCTGACATCACTGCAACGAACTGATGGATCGTGATTGGTATCCATTCATCGAGATTATCGTCTTCACCGTGGAATACAGGCACTGTCTCTGTCGTCATGCGCATGATCGAATGATCAGGATATGACGAGGCTGATCGAAGAATAAGAGGAAGGAAATTATCCACCTTTAGAGGAGAAGATCCCAATCCGCGATGTAACCGCTCAGATAAGGTCCACACACGACCGAAATAGGAGCTATACTTGATCTGGAACCTCTCTTCAGACAAATGATCGAAACACCATATGATCATCATCTTTGCCTTCCGGTAGTAGTTTCCCGACCGATTGATCTCATCCATCGTCACCGCTGCTCCTTGGTATTGAGGGATGCAAGCCCAATCCAGCCATAAATACTCGATTTCCGGATGTGCTAGTAACTGCGCACAACAAAACCTCACGAGGTCTTTCGATACAGTCAACGCTCTCTTCTCTACATCCTTCGCATCCTCAAGTGTCCGAGGCTTCGGGCCCCAGCGCCAGGATACGACAGCACACTTCTCGTGGAAGGAGGACATAAACTCCTCGAATGGCACTGAGACATAGTGAGACTCAGGGATGAGCTCATAAGGAGGAATTGGAAAGAGCTCGCCAAAAAGAGAGGCCTTCAACAACCGCATAGGGCGCTCCATTGGATAATTTCTTTGGTCGACACTGGTGTCTTTTTCGTCTTTTGTCTCAGTTTCTATGAATTCTTTTGGGTTAATTTCAACAGTTTTCTCACCCTTAACTTTGTTTAAACGCGGAGGAGGCACCAGCATTGTTTCATTTGCTTCATTTGCGCTCAGAATAATAGTGGTGGTTTGAGTTCCAGAAGTTGCTCCTTTTGAAACTGCGTTGAACATCTCCAAGCAACGAGCTCGAGTCGCCTCATCCGCAGCGCTCAAAATAAGGTCCTCACCCCCACGTAAGTGAACCACAAACGGAAAGGGCTTATTGTCAGCTAGTTGAGGCTCCAATATCTCCGTAGTGGTTCCCAAAAGGTTCATAGAATCTCTGAGCATTCCACCTGAATAATACTTCAGCTGTGTGCCGTCAAGAACGAAAGTTCTTGTCGTCCATGAGTAAGAGAAGCATCTCCTTCTTCTTCCTTTCTTTTTCAATTGCATTGGTGTAAATTCATTCATTTCCAATATGGAAATAATCAAAGAACAATCAACCAGAAATCAAAGAAAGCAATCCTCGCTTCTTGTTACTGCGACTTCAAATCGTAAAATACGAGAATCCTCGTCCGTAAATATACGCCTGTGTCTGCAAGGAGAATTCGATCATTTTGTAAGGGAGACTGCTAAATACATAAGCACAAATATAATCATCAACTATTCTATTTGAGAAATTCCACAAATAGAAGATAGAATAAAGAATATATCAAGACAATTCACAGTTCTTATTGTAGTCAATCTTGAAGCTAGTTTCATTGCACTAACTTAACGAATTCTCTCCATGTAACTCCACCACAGACAAGCTGCTTGGTGCAGCATTTGCCAGTAGTTAAAGCCATAAGACCTAACTGAGCCTCTCTTCGCAAGATATTAATAATTCACGGTAAACTGTAACATTTGTTATATTTTAGAAATTCTTAAAAAGAAAAAGGCGAATAAGAATCTCAACAAGCAACAACAATAAGTAAACAGGACAATCAACCAACTGCTACCCTTTCTGAACAAAAATATGGATCGTTTTATACAAACTGCAATACAAGTAACTTGTATATAAGCTCAATCTACCCTAAGCTTTGTTATTGGTATTCTCATTCTCGCTGTTGCTGGTATTAGTAACCTTTGGAGGACCTTCAAAGAGTGCTGCTGACTTCTTATATTCTTTATGTAAATTCAAAGCAAGAAGAGCAACAGAATAGCCAAGGAACTGTAACAATGTCACAGGAGCTCGGAAAATAGCCATTGATAAGACTACTAACAATATATCCTTGACAATACCAGCAAGGGTGAGTGTTAATGGTGAGGTGTGCGATATAAGCATGACCGTTGCGATGTTTAAGGAGAAAGCAACAATACCATTCACTAACAGCATTCCAAGAAAGTCACCTGAAAGAATGCGATCCCATGGTAGAGATTCACTCTCAAAGTAGAAGCAGCAAAATCCATTAATACAAGCGCAAAGTGGAGCAACATAGTATAAGGTAGAGAGGGAATCAAGCTTATAGCGCTTTAAGATCATTCCAGTGAGTACAAGGCGACTTGCTTCAGCAACGATAGCAAAAACTTGGAAAGTAAAACCAGTCCAAGAGAACATTAATTCACCAACAGATGCTAATGCAACTCCAAGTGAAATAAGTGAAACAATATTCAGCTCGATGTAGCTGGAATTCTCAATTCTTAATAAAAGACTTAAACCAAGGACTGCAACTGGAGTACTTGCTTTTAACATCTATAAATTAATTTTCTTTGAGTAAATGAAGATGGATTTTTAAGAGTTTTAATACCTGAATATAGGACACGGAAAGGAAAAGATATGCTTTATTCGCACAGATCAAAGAAATGGCAAATAGCAATGCAACCGGGAAGATCTTTGTTTTAATCACATTGGTATCAATTTTCCCCTATGAATGGTTGTTGAATCTCGTGAAAGGAATCATGGAAACAGTAGTATACCTCTTTGACTCCAGGAAGGAGATCAGTTGTGCGACTTAAGATTTGAGTCAAAATTGTGGATAAAACCATATGCCATGTGGTAAGAAAGATTGGATATGGAAAATCATAGCTGGATAATACTGCCTTATTGAACATAATCTAAATAAAACAGTGTTAATCAATCATTCATCTATGAATTTCCTGAACTTACCATTGAGCAACTGGCAGTAATCCAGATAGCAATATAGAAAAGTGCTTGACTTGTAGACGACGACATATTTCCACACAATAAATTCCAATGTTAAAGGGAAACAAAGATCTTTCAATAAATTGAGAGGAGGAAAGCTTTGGATGGAGATGTTGCGTTGAGAATGCCAAACGGCGATCTTCTTATTTTACATCATCCCAACTCAAAGCGCTTTTTCTTGCTTGAAAATCGCTTTTCTCTGATTGGGGCGTTTCTTAATTTCAAATTAAAGGACATTTCATCTTTTTTCAAGGCTAATAGATCAAAATGCTTGTCTATCTGTCGAAAAAGGTGAGTATGAAGGTCATTTTTGGATGACATTTTGTTAATGGCTTTCAGATTGCTATCCCGAATCAGGTAAAATTGAACTGTATCTCTTGGAATAGAGATCAGGTGAGTTTCCAATTACTGATTTCGTAATTCTTTATTCACATGAGTGTTTACGGCCATAGGGATATATTGCATGTGGTGGAGAATCAGGTCTATTAAAGGTTTTGCGACTCGAGCCGCCAGCCGGTCCAGATGCCATGCTCCAGGTGAGATGTTTCCTCTTCTTTCTCCTCGTGGTGCTTTATCGAAATACTTGAAGGGTATTGCGGCTTCTGCGAACTTATCAATGAATCAAACACTAGAAGGTCATAATGGAGGAGTCATGTGTGTCACTTGGAATCCTGCTTGTCGCAAGCTCACAACCTCTGATGAGTCAGGATTGATCATCGTGTGGATGTTGCATAAGGGCATGTGGTATGAGGAAATGATTAATAACCGTAATAAATCAGTGGTACGAGATATGAAATGGACTGCAGATGGGCGTAAAATTGCAATTGTCTATGAGGATGGCGCTGTAATCGTTGGTTCTGTGGATGGTATTCGTCTTTGGGGAAAGGATCTGAATTATCCGTTGCGGTTCGTTGAATGGTCTCCCGACGGAAAGTTACTGCTATTTGTTACTTTTGAGGCAGAGGTGTTTATTTTTGATGCGGAAGGAAACAAAATTCGACAATTTCCTCTCATTGGACAAGATCCAACTTCTCTCGGTGGTGACGCTATGATTACTGCAGTGCATTGGTTCTGCCCAGCGAACCTCAATCATTACTATGCTTCATTGGCAGGAAATGCGAGTAGAGGGAGCGATAAGCTTCCAGCTACACTTTGTATCGCTTTCGAGAATGGGAAGATTCAATTAAGTCGTGGTGAAGATGACACAACGTCGGAGTTAATCGAAACTGATTTAGTTCAAGTTGATCATGTTCGTTGGTCGACCAAGGGTCAATATCTTGCAGTTGTTGGGTCACAACGACCCAGCAACCTTGGAAACTCCAGTAAATCGGACAGAAATGTGACATTAAATATGGTGAAGTTCTTCGATGCACATGGAAGATTTATTCGTTCTTTGAAGATTCCAGGTGAAAACATTAGGGAAGTGTCTTGGGAAGGAGGTGATCTCCGCCTTGCATTAGCAGTAGATGCTTTTATTTACTTCGCAAACATCCGCCACCGTTATCTATGGACTTACTTCCTGAACACTGTCGTGTATGCTTATGCACGCTCCGAGCGAAGGGAACACGCATTAGTCTTTTGGGATCTTACCACTCAAGAATCATTTACGAAGTTCATTAGCAATCTGAAATTTGTTGTCTCTGGTGGTGACGTTTGCGCCATTATTGTTGCGGAGAAATCACAGCAGATTGTGACAAAGCGCGAGCGAACGACAGCAGCGATGAAGGATGCAGAAGAAGGCAAGAGCGGTAATAAAGAGGATAAAAACTCGACAACTGTCAAGGAATCTGTTGAAACATACGTAGTACAGTTGCGTAACTCTATCGGCGCTGTTTTAGACATCAAAACTCTCACCTTCGTCCCGAAGTATGTTGCGATGTCTTCAACGACTTTCGTTGCAGCGAATGATCGTACCGTGTACACGTGGCAGTTTCAAACAGCTGGCGCGACTGCAGCGAGCGGTTTAAACCGTAGTGGGGATGATGATGAAGACGAGGACAATGATGGTAGAGGCCGAAGAGGAGGTGGTGGAGGTAGTGTTAATGGTGGAAAGCAAAGAATCTTTGACATCGCAAATATTTCTTTCTCTAATGCTTTGTCTCCTGAGACCTTCAAAGTAATTACGGAAGAACTTCCTGATCCAATCACTGCAGTCACAATCTCAGACAAATTCCTTATTGTTGGCAGAAAGAATGGCGTGTTACAACGATTCTCTCTGCCTCATTTAACAATTGAGAATACTTATCAACTGAAAGATCGTGAGCCTTACTTCCTTCAATTCAATTCGACATCGAATAAACTGGGATTCGTTGATGTTAACGGGTATTTCACGATTCTTGACTTAGAAGTTCGAGTCCCTGACCAAGCTCTTGATTCTGTCCTTGATAAGAACTCTGATGAAAAAGAGGACTTCAAGCAAGGAGAAGGAAAGAGCGGTAAGGAAACAAGTAGTGTCCCTGGTTTAGGTGCTGGAGAAGCCTATATCGGTCAAGTCTGTGGGAAGAAGTTAAACATTGATCGTAAAGATGTATGGGATATCTGTTGGGCAGAAGATGATCCAGATATGATTGTGATTATGGAAAAGACAAAGATGGTTGTATTTCAAGGGGATGTAGCAGAAGAACCAATAGTCTCTTCAGCATATCTTGGCCGCTTTAAGGACTTAGAAGTGCGTGTCGTCGCCTTAGACAGTCTGATGCAAACTCCTGATAAAATGAATAAAGATTTCATTGTTGACTTCGAGACAAAGAGATTACGAGAAGTACGTGAAAAGATCGCTGTAGAAGGTTTACAAGCTGCTTATGATTATGCGGATCTCAATACACATCCACGTCTGTGGAAACTACTAGCAACATCAGCATTAGAAGATTTAGAACTTTCTCTTGCAGAGAAATCATTTGTTCGTTATAATGATTATTATGGTATTCAATTTGTGAAAACATTAGAAGGAATGCCAGATAAGATGAAAGCACGTGCTGAGGTAGCAGTTTACTTACATCGCTTTGATGAAGCAGAATCTCTTTACCGTGAGATTGATCGAAAGGATTTAGCGATACAATTACGAAAACGACTAGGTGATTATACACGTGTTGTGCAGTTACTGCAAACAGGTGGTGGTAATGATAAGCTTGTTAGAGATGCTTGGGATCAGATTGGACGTTACTTCGCTGATCGAATGAAATGGAAGAAAGCTGCACAATACTTTCAATTATCTCATAATAATCTTCAATTAGCGGAATGTTATTATCGTTTAGAACAGTTTAATGAATTGATTAAGATGGCGACTGAATTACCTGATGAATCGCCATTGCTTTATACCCTTGCTCAACGTTTTGAGAGTGTAGGGATGGTGAAAGAAGCTGTTGATTGTTATATTCGCTCAGGTAATTCTCCTAAAGAGGCGATTGACTGCTGTGTAAAGTGTAATAAGTGGGATAAAGCATTAGAACTTGCGGAGAAGTATGATTTTCCTCAAGTAGAAGGATTATTAATAAAGTTTGCAATGGATTTAGTTTCATCAAATCGCAGATTAGAGGCGATTGAATTATTTCGTGTTGCGAATAAGCCAACAGAAGCAGCTATTTTAATCAGTGATCTAGCTGAAACTGTGATCACTCAAATGGCGAATCCATCTCTTGCAAAGAAATTACATGTCTTATCAGCATTAGAGATTGAAAGACATCGTAAAAGAGCGATCGAACAAGCGACACAACTTGTAGATGGGAATGGTACTCAAACTGCTGGAGGGAACATCGCTCAGGCAACCGCTGCGACTTTAGAGACTTTAATGATGACGTCGCTTCTAGAAGGAGGACCAACTCAGAAGAATACAGTGGGTGGTACCTTACAGATGACGTTAAATACATTAGCTACTCAAGGAGGAGCGACAACAGTCAATGCGAAGAAGGTTAGTCGAGCTTTTGCTAACGCTTGGCGAGGAGCAGCAGCCTACCATTATTATATGCTTGCATTAAGACAATTCTATGCTGGAAATATGGATGCAGCAATGAAAACATCGATTAAACTATGTGAATATGATGATATAATTGCAGCAAGAACGATTTATTCGTTATTGTGTCTGACATCATTGAAGAATAAGTTCTATGGAGTGTGTAGTAAAGCTTTCGTTAAGGTGAGTTATTTCATAGTTATTCATGGTTGAATTCGTTTGTTTGATCGTGTTATCATGTAGTTGGAGACATTGCCTAATCTATCAGAGCAAGAAAAGGAGGAGATCCAAGCTCTGGCAGTGCAGATCTTCACGGTCCATTCTCCTCAGGATCCAGCACCACTGGTAGATGCATATGCTCTGAGTTTAGATCTAGGGAGAAGTTTCCATGCTTGTACAATCACTGGAAGGTAAGAGATAATGAAAGATTCGAAGTCCTGCAGCTAATATTGAGTTGATTATGGTTTATTGTAGAGCGATTCAAGATTCTGACTCATTCATGTGTAAAGTCTGTCGTCATTATGCTCTAGAGTATGAAATTGAGAATTATTCAAAGAATCCAGCAAAGCATTATGAAGGACATGTTGGACCGTTAGTTCATTGTCCTTTATGTCATACAGCACTTCCTGTGAAGACGAATCTGACACTAACAAACAACACAAGGAAATAATCATTCCCACTGGTTGGTGAAGCTATCATCTTCTTTCTTTCCCCTTCTTTCTTTTTAATAAAACTATTTCTTTCCAAAAAAATAAACCAATCTTTTATTATTTAAATTAATAAACTGTACTCTAACCTTCGGAGCTATTCAACTTGCATTCCGCTTCGAAAGTTCAAGCATCTTTACTTGATAGGCTAGCAGCAAGATTGAAGTTTTTCTTATGGTGTTATTTCAAGATCTGCTGTTTTTGTTTTGTGACAAACGCAATTGATCGTACAAAGCGATAATCACAGCATTATCAAATCTCGCTATTATAGCCCGCTCATCTCCATAATGGAATTGGGCAATCCTTAACGCATTTTAGATTTTAGATTTTCGGACTGAAGAGAGAGCCGACGATATCTCTCCTAAAGACGCGAGGGTGCGAAATTCCAAAAAGTGGAGCAACTTAGACCACATCATCCCTTCTCGAAGCGCTTTTTCTTTATTAAAAATCGCTTTTCCCTTATTGGGGCGTTTTTCAATTTTCAGGACATCTCATCTCGATAGATCAAAATGCTTGTCTATCTGTCGAAAAAGGTGAATATGAAGGTCATTTGCGTATGAAATTTTGTTAATGGCTTTCAGATTGCAATCCCGAATCAGGTAAAATTGAACTGTATCTCTTGGGATAGAGATCAGGTGAGTTTCCAATTACTGATTTCGTAATTCTTTATTCACATGAGTGTTTACGGCCATAGGGATATATTGCATGTGGTGGAGAATCAGGTCTATTAAAGGTTTTGCGACTCGAGCCGCCAGCCGGTCCAGATGCCATGCTCCAGGTGAGATGTTTCCTCTTCTTTCTCCTCGTGGTGCTTTATCGAAATACTTGAAGGGTATTGCGGCTTCTGCGAACTTATCAATGAATCAAACACTAGAAGGTCATAATGGAGGAGTCATGTGTGTCACTTGGAATCCTGCTTGTCGCAAGCTCACAACCTCTGATGAGTCAGGATTGATCATCGTGTGGATGTTGCATAAGGGCATGTGGTATGAGGAAATGATTAATAACCGTAATAAATCAGTGGTACGAGATATGAAATGGACTGCAGATGGGCGTAAAATTGCAATTGTCTATGAGGATGGCGCTGTAATCGTTGGTTCTGTGGATGGTATTCGTCTTTGGGGAAAGGATCTGAATTATCCGTTGCGGTTCGTTGAATGGTCTCCCGACGGAAAGTTACTGCTATTTGTTACTTTTGAGGCAGAGGTGTTTATTTTTGATGCGGAAGGAAACAAAATTCGACAATTTCCTCTCATTGGACAAGATCCAACTTCTCTCGGTGGTGACGCTATGATTACTGCAGTGCATTGGTTCTGCCCAGCGAACCTCAATCATTACTATGCTTCATTGGCAGGAAATGCGAGTAGAGGGAGCGATAAGCTTCCAGCTACACTTTGTATCGCTTTCGAGAATGGGAAGATTCAATTAAGTCGTGGTGAAGATGACACAACGTCGGAGTTAATCGAAACTGATTTAGTTCAAGTTGATCATGTTCGTTGGTCGACCAAGGGTCAATATCTTGCAGTTGTTGGGTCACAACGACCCAGCAACCTTGGAAACTCCAGTAAATCGGACAGAAATGTGACATTAAATATGGTGAAGTTCTTCGATGCACATGGAAGATTTATTCGTTCTTTGAAGATTCCAGGTGAAAACATTAGGGAAGTGTCTTGGGAAGGAGGTGATCTCCGCCTTGCATTAGCAGTAGATGCTTTTATTTACTTCGCAAACATCCGCCACCGTTATCTATGGACTTACTTCCTGAACACTGTCGTGTATGCTTATGCACGCTCCGAGCGAAGGGAACACGCATTAGTCTTTTGGGATCTTACCACTCAAGAATCATTTACGAAGTTCATTAGCAATCTGAAATTTGTTGTCTCTGGTGGTGACGTTTGCGCCATTATTGTTGCGGAGAAATCACAGCAGATTGTGACAAAGCGCGAGCGAACGACAGCAGCGATGAAGGATGCAGAAGAAGGCAAGAGCGGTAATAAAGAGGATAAAAACTCGACAACTGTCAAGGAATCTGTTGAAACATACGTAGTACAGTTGCGTAACTCTATCGGCGCTGTTTTAGACATCAAAACTCTCACCTTCGTCCCGAAGTATGTTGCGATGTCTTCAACGACTTTCGTTGCAGCGAATGATCGTACCGTGTACACGTGGCAGTTTCAAACAGCTGGCGCGACTGCAGCGAGCGGTTTAAACCGTAGTGGGGATGATGATGAAGACGAGGACAATGATGGTAGAGGCCGAAGAGGAGGTGGTGGAGGTAGTGTTAATGGTGGAAAGCAAAGAATCTTTGACATCGCAAATATTTCTTTCTCTAATGCTTTGTCTCCTGAGACCTTCAAAGTAATTACGGAAGAACTTCCTGATCCAATCACTGCAGTCACAATCTCAGACAAATTCCTTATTGTTGGCAGAAAGAATGGCGTGTTACAACGATTCTCTCTGCCTCATTTAACAATTGAGAATACTTATCAACTGAAAGATCGTGAGCCTTACTTCCTTCAATTCAATTCGACATCGAATAAACTGGGATTCGTTGATGTTAACGGGTATTTCACGATTCTTGACTTAGAAGTTCGAGTCCCTGACCAAGCTCTTGATTCTGTCCTTGATAAGAACTCTGATGAAAAAGAGGACTTCAAGCAAGGAGAAGGAAAGAGCGGTAAGGAAACAAGTAGTGTCCCTGGTTTAGGTGCTGGAGAAGCCTATATCGGTCAAGTCTGTGGGAAGAAGTTAAACATTGATCGTAAAGATGTATGGGATATCTGTTGGGCAGAAGATGATCCAGATATGATTGTGATTATGGAAAAGACAAAGATGGTTGTATTTCAAGGGGATGTAGCAGAAGAACCAATAGTCTCTTCAGCATATCTTGGCCGCTTTAAGGACTTAGAAGTGCGTGTCGTCGCCTTAGACAGTCTGATGCAAACTCCTGATAAAATGAATAAAGATTTCATTGTTGACTTCGAGACAAAGAGATTACGAGAAGTACGTGAAAAGATCGCTGTAGAAGGTTTACAAGCTGCTTATGATTATGCGGATCTCAATACACATCCACGTCTGTGGAAACTACTAGCAACATCAGCATTAGAAGATTTAGAACTTTCTCTTGCAGAGAAATCATTTGTTCGTTATAATGATTATTATGGTATTCAATTTGTGAAAACATTAGAAGGAATGCCAGATAAGATGAAAGCACGTGCTGAGGTAGCAGTTTACTTACATCGCTTTGATGAAGCAGAATCTCTTTACCGTGAGATTGATCGAAAGGATTTAGCGATACAATTACGAAAACGACTAGGTGATTATACACGTGTTGTGCAGTTACTGCAAACAGGTGGTGGTAATGATAAGCTTGTTAGAGATGCTTGGGATCAGATTGGACGTTACTTCGCTGATCGAATGAAATGGAAGAAAGCTGCACAATACTTTCAATTATCTCATAATAATCTTCAATTAGCGGAATGTTATTATCGTTTAGAACAGTTTAATGAATTGATTAAGATGGCGACTGAATTACCTGATGAATCGCCATTGCTTTATACCCTTGCTCAACGTTTTGAGAGTGTAGGGATGGTGAAAGAAGCTGTTGATTGTTATATTCGCTCAGGTAATTCTCCTAAAGAGGCGATTGACTGCTGTGTAAAGTGTAATAAGTGGGATAAAGCATTAGAACTTGCGGAGAAGTATGATTTTCCTCAAGTAGAAGGATTATTAATAAAGTTTGCAATGGATTTAGTTTCATCAAATCGCAGATTAGAGGCGATTGAATTATTTCGTGTTGCGAATAAGCCAACAGAAGCAGCTATTTTAATCAGTGATCTAGCTGAAACTGTGATCACTCAAATGGCGAATCCATCTCTTGCAAAGAAATTACATGTCTTATCAGCATTAGAGATTGAAAGACATCGTAAAAGAGCGATCGAACAAGCGACACAACTTGTAGATGGGAATGGTACTCAAACTGCTGGAGGGAACATCGCTCAGGCAACCGCTGCGACTTTAGAGACTTTAATGATGACGTCGCTTCTAGAAGGAGGACCAACTCAGAAGAATACAGTGGGTGGTACCTTACAGATGACGTTAAATACATTAGCCACTCAAGGAGGAGCAACGACAGTCAATGCGAAGAAGGTTAGCAGAGCCTTCGCCAATGCTTGGCGAGGAGCAGCAGCCTATCATTATTATATGCTTGCATTAAGACAATTCTATGCTGGAAATATGGATGCAGCAATGAAAACCTCGATTAAACTGTGTGAATATGATGATATAATTGCAGCAAGAACGATTTATTCGTTATTGTGTCTGACATCATTGAAGAATAAGTTCTATGGAGTGTGTAGTAAAGCTTTCGTTAAGGTGAGTTATTTCATAGTTATTCATGGTTGAATTCGTTTGTTTGATCGTGTTATCATGTAGTTGGAGACATTGCCTAATCTATCAGAGCAAGAAAAGGAGGAGATCCAAGCTCTGGCAGTGCAGATCTTCACGGTCCATTCTCCTCAGGATCCAGCACCACTGGTAGATGCATATGCTCTGAGTTTAGATCTAGGGAGAAGTTTCCATGCTTGTACAATCACTGGAAGGTAAGAGATAATGAAAGATTCGAAGTCCTGCAGCTAATATTGAGTTGATTATGGTTTATTGTAGAGCGATTCAAGATTCTGACTCATTCATGTGTAAAGTCTGTCGTCATTATGCTCTAGAGTATGAAATTGAGAATTATTCAAAGAATCCAGCAAAGCATTATGAAGGACATGTTGGACCGTTAGTTCATTGTCCTTTATGTCATACAGCACTTCCTGTGAAGACGAATCTGACACTAACAAGCAACACAAGGAAATAATCATTCCCACTGGTTGGTGAAGCTATCTTCTTTTCTTTCATTCTCCTTCTTTCTTTTCAATGAAACTATTTCTTTCCAAAAAAAATAACCAATCTTTTATTATTTAAAAATGAATGAAGAGAAAATCTTAGCATTCCGCTTACCGAAAGTTCAAGCATCTGACTTGATAGGTCACTAAAAAGTCAGATTTCACTCACGGTGTAATTTCACCATCTGCTGTTTGTGCCCTCTGAGACGACTTGATCACACAACAGTATGACTTCTCGAATCTCGTTATAATAGCCTACTACTATTTACTCTCCATATAGTGGAATTGGGCAGTCGGGCATGGGCAGCCCATTGATAAAGATCACAAATCTTCTTCAATCATTGTGATCGACTATTACCTGTGATTCCTTCCCAAATAAACAGTGAATCAACCATGAGTAGCAATATGTTGTCTGTAGATGTGACTAGTGTAATAGTCTTTGCGGTATTTGGGTTAATTCTAGGGATTATTATTGAACTTTTACTTCATAATTTCCATATTCCAATCCCTTATACTGTACTTGTTTTCTATGTTGGTGTGATCGCTGGTGTTGTTATTAGTGCTTTAGATATGGATATTGCTGAATTTTTAACTCTTTCTTCTGTTTCTGCTGATTTAATTGTGTATGGTTTCCTTCCAACACTACTGTTCTCTGAGACGATGGGCCTTAACATTCATCACTTATTTCAATCGTTTAATCAAGCTTTAATCCTTGCTGGTCCTGGAGCAATCATTGTATGTTTAGAACTTGCTGTTTGTGCGTATTTACTCCTTCCTTTCAATTGGAGTTGGATGTATTGCTTCCTCTTTGGTGCTATCCTCTCCGCCACTGATCCTGTGTCAGTCGTGTCTTTAATGAAATCAACCAACTGTTCAACCAAATTAACCATGATTATCTCAGGAGAATCATTATTGAATGATGGATCTGCCATGATTCTTTATTTATTCTTCTTTAACATGATTAATGGGTTTTACTATAATGCATCGAACTTCATTAGTTTTTGTGCTGAAATGTTAATATTATCACCATTAATTGGGTTTGTCATTGGTGGATTATGTTCTCTCTTAATGAGACGTATTAATATGCCTACAAACACTCATATTGACTTCCAATTGATCTGTACTTTCATTGCTGCTTACTTATCCTATTACATCGCTGCACAGTTATTAGATATTAGTGGAGTTTTATCATGTTGTACTGCTGGTTTTACTGTCTCACTCTTTGCACCTGTCAGAGTATTACAAGATGAAAAGTTCCATCAAATCTGGTCTTATGCAGAGTGGGCATGTAATACACTCATCTTCCTTCTTGCTGGTGTCATTGGAGGAGGTAAATCCTCCTCTGATATTACATTAGAAAGGGTTGGATATTTAGTTCTGTTTTTTGTGATATTAACGATCACACGTGGTATCATGTCATTCTCTATGATGCCTTTTTTGAATCGTAGTGGAGAGCCTTGCACTGTCGCGGAAACACTCTTCATGACCTTTGCTGGTCTTCGAGGAGCTCTTGGGATTGCATTAGCATTAGCATCAGCTGATAATGCAAGTGATAATGGGAATGATACAGTCGGGAAGGATTTATTCTTCATGGTTTCTGGTTTAGCGTCATTCACTCTCTTGTTCAATGGCTCAACAGCTGGTTGGGTCTTATTGAAACTCAAACTAGTCGATGATCCCAATGCTCCCATTTCACCACAATTACAACAAGTACTTGAAAGAATTCGAACCTTTATCTCATCATTATTAAAATCAGAAATAGAGAAAATGAAAGATGAACTCGGTGATTATGATGAACAGGAATTACAGCAGTTATGTGAATTACTCTATCAACATAGGAAAGCATCAAACTTTGCTGATTCTTTACGATTATCTATTGCAGAATTATCGAAAAGGATGTCATTAGATTATCATCCTCGTAAATCACAAGAGGATTCGCATAAAAGAAGTAGTGAGATGGTGGTCAAGTCCTTTGCTCAACGTAATCGAGAGAGTGAAGACAGGAGCTCTGACGTTGAAGGGGGTGAGGGTGGTGGTAATGATAATCATGAGGAGTATGATAAAAATAATTTCCTATCGATGCGTGTGAGTGGTTCGTTTGCAATTGATCGAGATCTCTTGCATTATACTCGTACTACCTTCCTCACAGTCGTTCGTGCACGCTACTCAGAGGCAGCACATACAGGGAAGATGAGTTCTACGTCAACTCCAACACGTATTCTTTATTACTCGGTGGATGTGGCGTTAGATCGAGTGTCAGAAGGATTATTAGACTGGAATGTCATTATTAGTCTTCTTAAGCCTCCTAAGTATCTCATAAAGATTTGTCAACTGCTTGATGACGTTGCTTATCTCTTTGGATATTTCCCAGGGTATGTAAGTTGGTTAGAAGTACGTTATGAACGTGTTGCCATCTATGTCATCACAAATTTTATTTATGCTCATAAGCATGCTCAGAGTAAGATTCATTACTTCCTTGGAGGACCGGTGAATAAGACATATGACATCGCTGAACCTGAACATAGACAAGTCATGGAAGAATCCAAGCAATTGGTAAGTTTTGCTTCTCTCTTGCTATTTATTGCCTAATCATTCTTATTGTGTCCCTTCTTATAGGTGGAGCAAGCAGAAGAGTTGTTAAAGAGCATTCCACAAGAAGATGTGAGGAAGGTTAATACTCATCGAGCAGCGAAGATTGTCTTATTGAAACAAGCTGATATCCTTCATAGTATTGTACATGATGGTATTCTATCAGAGAAGAATGCTAATAATCTATTAGAATCATTAGAACGAGAAAGAGATCGTATTCATGTATTACGAGCAAATCATGAGAAGTAAGTGATACTTACCTCGCCTTCTATCTCCTTATCATTATTATCATCTATTTGATAGGACAATGATCAAAGAGAATATTAAAGAAAGAATTGAAGTTGAGAAAGAAATCCGTGAATCCTTCCGATCACAGACAGGAGGAGGAACACCAGGAACAGGGTTCGGTGGTGGTATTTCACCTGTAAATACTGCTAATCCTTCCCGATCTAATCTTCGAATGAATTTAACTGGAGAAGATAACTTCGAGCGATTAAGCACATTATCAAGAGGAAGTAGTTTCTATGGTGGAACTGCACCTTTTGATGCTAATGCTAATGCCGGTCATGGAACGATTGCATCAGTCTTTGCTCCATCTGCAGCGATTCCTATCCCTTCAGTGACGATGAATCCACTCAATTCGACTGGTCGAATTACTAGTGGTAGCTATCGCACTGAGAGTGGAACAAGTTCTTCTCTCCCTCGCAACACATTAGCATCCTTGCAGTCACTACAGTCACAGGAAGCGAAGGATGAATCAACGAGTAGTCCGAACTAAGCGATGGTATTGGTGTTGTTATTTGATCTCTTCTAATCCCACAGCTACCTTACTCAAGAGAGGAAAAAGAGAAGGAAAGAAACAAAGAGAAATTGTTACATACTGTAGAGGAGGTAAGGAAGGAAGAGGAAAGATAGAAGAAGATCAGTCATTGCTTTATTCTGTCTTTTCTCCTTCTTTTTAAACACATCTCTTCTTTCAATGTGCCTTTCTTTTCTTAATCTTCTCGATTCTTTTTTTCTTTTCTTTTTTCTTTTCTTTTTGTTTATTCCAATTTATTTTTAGTTTTTGTATTATTTAGACCATTGTTTTGTACTTCATTCACACACTAATCGTTTGTGAAGAGATATTACATCTTCTTCCCTACAGCCACTACCCAACCACATTCTATATTACTTTGTTGGTGCATCGTATGTCTTCGTTGTTGTGGAATATAGAGCACAATTCTTTCTCTCTTTCATTAGAGAATGGATCTATCAACTAAAGAAGTTGATATGTCCATTGAACACTCCTTGCCTCTGCTAACTTAATTATTATTACTATCGCATTGAATCCAGCATACTATCATCACTACTTCTCTGTTCTTTCCTCTCTTTGTTCTTCTCTGCTCCCATCCGATGATGGCAGGACGCGTCTTGAGATCGTGTCTGTTAATCTTATTATGCCTTGCTCTGAGGTTTGAGGTAATGTGGATGATACTTCTGGAAGTAGTCAGTGAGGATGTGTCGGTGGTCGAACGCTAGAGGTAAGTCCAATACATCTTTCAGAGAGATCGCCTTCACTGCCTTGGCATCATCTCCTTGTTTTAGCTTGTCGATTGAGTGAATAAGACATCGATAGACAACAGAAACTGTATGCCGCCGAGGGTCTCGTGTCGGATCAGAATACCAACGGAACTGTTCTAAACAATCCTTTGTGATCGTCAGATGCGTTTCTTCATGAAGTTCTCGGACAGTCGCTTCTTCAGTAGACTCTCCAACATTCACAAAACCTCCTGGTATGGCATAGTAGTCACGAGGAGGATCACGTCGCTTTACAAGGATGATTTGACAATGGTCACAGCGGTTGCCTACTGTGGTGTTGGGAGGGACATATTCAATAATGCCATCGATTGCGAGGCTCGGAGTACACATACAATATTGATCTATCCCACTACACCAGCATGATCCTTTAATATTGTTCGCTGGAGAACCACCATGCCAGACATATGGACATTTACTGGCTTGTGCAATGACTTCATTGGACTGTCTTTCACCATAGGGAATAAACCTCGAAGGTTTAGGGAATAAACTTGATAACATAATAATAGCAACAATTAAAATCGAAAGTATACATAAGATGAAGACAGACTTCCATCCATTAGAGGTAATACAATGATAACAAGATCTATTACTATTATTATTACTATTATTATTACTATTTGTGTTATTATAATTTCGAAAGTTGGAAGGTGAATTCCAATTAAAGGAAGGATTAACTGTACTAAAAGATGAAGAACTCACCATACCTCTTTTCATTCCGATCTTATTCTCGATCAAATGCAGTGATATTGATTGATAAGAAGTCTCTCACCAATGATGAGATTGTGCACCTGTTTGGTTCTTTTGTGCACCGTTCTATGCGCTATACCTTTATCGATTTTAACAAAGGAATCATTGACTTGAAATCATTGGTAGCAGCTATCATTTAGAGGATGAATATTTACAAATAATCAAATACTTTTATACGAGTAGAGATAAGAAACAATTGGACTCAGTAACGGTAGGAAAGTGGCAAGTCGAACCTAGCACTATTTAGACTTGATCAAGCTATCTAATGCTTGAATGACATACCACACACACTTTTGAGTTTGCGCACTCACATCTCTCACATCAACTCTAAGGATAGGCACTTTCTTATAATGATAATTATATAAATGCTCCTTTAGTTGATCTCTTGTATCTAGAATAATACGATCGTCTTTCTCATCGTACGAATGCTTATGGAATGCACTATCAATCTCAATAAACATTAAAACCTTCTTTCCTCTTTCATTCTTAACACTATCTATAGTAACTGCGATATCCATAGGAAATACATTCCTCCTTAATCCATTATATTCATTCAGGAATTGTATTTCCATTAATTTCTCATATTCTTTTGTTGTAATTCCTCCACTTCTTCTTCGCTCATTTAATAGCTTCCCCCACACTGTTTGTAATGTTTCGGTGAACATACTATGAGTTTTTGAAGGACTCGTCTCATCAGAGATAGATAATACTGGAAGTTCTACTATGTTTATTGCCTTTAATAAATTTCTCTGAACAGTGGAAGGAAGTGTTTCAATCCATTCGAAATAAACTGTTAATTGACTTTCTTCTTCTAAAGTGAAGTGAGCATTATTACTGCGTTGCAGTTGAAAGAATCGATTTAACAAGAGTGAATGAAGAGAAAGGAAATATTTCTTTCTCCACTCCGCTTTATTTCGAGTGAGAACAGAAAGACTATACACCACATTACATAGATTCTATACATATTGTTTCGATCATAAGGGAAATGAGAAGAATAAAATATTATTGATTACCTGGGAGGTAAAATTACTACTGGCATCATTAATCAGTTGGAGCAATGCTTCTCGAGTCTCTTCTCCTATCATCTCCCATGAATATTGCATCTCACTCAAGCTATACATAATATTGGCAACAACTTGAGGATTGTCATTCCTCCTCACTATCTTCCTCACTAAACCTCCTAATAACTCTTTCATCAATGCAGGGATATTATAGATCGTAGCTCCCATATTCCCTAACCTATCATAGACATCAACACAACATAACAACACATACAATAACAATCATATCATATCATAGATGGACATAGATAGAGTTAGTATAACACATAGAGGGAGAGCATGCTCATTGTCTTTCCTTACCCATAGATCATATTGCTCACATTCTTTGCATCCACATCCTCTCCTTTGCAGTAAGCTTCCATCCCATTCATCAAAGCTTGCTTGGTCTCTGCTCTAAGCTCTTTCCACTGCACCTCCGCCTTTCCTAAGTTATAGAATAGTATTGGCACGTTCTCCTTCAACTCATCGCGAATCTGCTCATACTTATACCATCCATTTACTTTCTGAAATATCATATGGGACAACTTGGCATCCTTTTTCCAGTCAAACTCCATCAGGCAAAAGCCACCCAGGACGCCGTTGAAACCTTCATATGTTAAATCTGGCCTCGAAAGACTTTCAGATAGTCGGCGAAACAACCTTTCTCGAGTAACGAGTGAAAGTTGCAGCCAGTTGAGTCTGAGTTTACCAAAACTACAATCATTTCAAAGACAATAAGTGTTTAAAACCTCAAAGTCTTAGCAAGATGAATGATCGTCATACCTATAGATTGTATTACACAGTTCTTGTTCATTGAATTGAAAGATTCTTTCTTCTACTGCACGTAATAAAACAATTTTCACCTCTTCAGGAAGATCATACCATGTCACATTCATATTCGATAATCTGATAATGTGACTTTATAAAGACAGAAGAGTGTAGAAAGAGGGATACTTACCCAACAAGTATATTCGCGATGGCCTGACCTGTAAAATCCATATAAGTTCTAATGCCTCCCATAATTTGCTTTTGAATATTCTTATCAATATGATCATTCCATTGTAATTGAAGAGATCCTAGATATAAAATAACATTTGCAATCTCTCGACCATTCATTTCTTTTTCACTTCGACAGAGTTCAGCGACTGCCTTCAAGATGACTCTTTGGAGATCTTCATTTAAGTCCTTCCATTGACAATTCATACCTTTTAAACCTTTTAATAAGGATGAAAGACTTGCTGGTCTTATTTTTGTGAATTTCTTTACGAGATCATTCATCATCATCTTCCATAAATCAGCTGGTAATGAATTGACATTGATATTTAACTCTCCTAATCTATTAAGATAGTGATAATAAATCAATATATAGTGAAGTATTGTGAAGGAAACTTACGTTAGAATGGATAAACTTTGTTCAAATATTCCCATTCTCTTCATTTCCCATTCCTTTGCAAAGCCTTTACAGATCAAATTCAAAAGTTCTGGCTTCCTCGCTTCTGACACTCCGACATGAAACACGCCTAATCCATACATTTGATTCAGTAAAGCGTAAACAATCTAGAAGTGGTGGTCCATAATCAGAGAACCAAACAATATTATCATTTAACTCACCGGGAAATCTCTTTCTACTTCAGAGTTATCGCCACTCGTCGGGGAAAGAATATTTCGACTGACTCGATCGAGTAATTGCACGTAATTATTCTTTGCTTTCGGATTAATTTCATCTTGACTTTTGAAAACTAGTAAACACTCGAATCCATGGATTAATTGAGTTATGGGGAGAAGTGGGAAATTTTCAACTTCATTGAATTCTATGAGCGCATTTAAGATTGTTACCCGCCAATTCACTGGGAAATCATTCCATCTAAGCTCTAATCTACTTAAACTGTGTAAAAAGCTTGCATAAAGGGAGAAATCCTTTGTGAGGAATGATACTGACACCCTTAACGCGAATTCCTTTAAATTAGTCTTCTCTTGATGGTTTAGTGCTGGAGAACGATAGGCCAGACGAGCACATGAAAGTAAAAAGCTTAATTTATACTCTTCATCCAATAGTTGATCTTTGAAATAAACAAAACATTTACTAATGAAGAGTTTCAGTCCATCTCTTTCATTCGCATAAAATCCCTGTATTGCGAGATTTTGAAGTAATTTTAACAGATCATTCAGATTATTATACGAATCTTTGTTATTTGAAATCGTTTTCAGTCCCTCGTTCACCCTATCCTTCTCATCAAATGATATTCTTCGACCTCCAGCTCTATCTTCAAGGTACTTCAGCAATGAGGAAAGATCTTCTTTAACATTTCTTTGTGAGGCGGGAGTTCCTGGAAAATGACTAAGGTTATTTGTTGTCCCTTCTTTGACTGCGCGGTCTGCTGCAGAAATCCATTTTTTCCTGTTATTTACCCATTCAACTGATGGAGTGGTTGGCCTCTCGACTGACTCATATTTCCTCGAGACTTCATGCCTCCTCTCAAAAGCAACCGATCTCAATCCCCAAAACTTGCCCTCCCTCACAAATCCCCCACTCAACTGAAGGGTACAGAGAAGCAAGAGATTCATCCACCAAACCATCATTCGCGTCATCTTCAAACACATGTAAGTAAAATATTGAGAAACCCCAATACCCGGCGCACGTGCACGAAAAGCACAAATGAAACTGATTGAAGAAATTCAAAAATTAATTGATAATAATCATAATAAATGGCTTTATTCTCAAGAAATAATAATACTAATCAAAATAATGGTACTCTTGCACTTCAAAGTAAGATCCAAAATTATATAGAAAATTTTGGAATGAATGCTGAAGAGGTTATGACACAAATTCAGAATGAAACAATCGAACAAATAGAAAGAGATAATGATAGAAAATATGGAATTTCAAAAGAAGAAAAGTTTCCAGAAGAAATTAAAATCATTTCACAAGCTCTTGCTTATCGTGAAGTGAATGATGAGGATGATTTTGAAGAGATTTACGCTGTCTTGAATCAATCTTATCAGGAGGAGATTCATGGAAAAGAAGCATTCCGGACTGGCCCTCTTGCCATTGAGAAGGAAGTAGTTCAACAATACCTAGAGGACAAATCTTACCACTGGATGGTGGCTGAAGCTCCCAATGGTCGCCAGATTGAGAAGGATGGATTGATTATTGGTGTTGCTTGTTTTTCCACTGACGGTATCTCCAAAAGAAATGGTAACCACCGATTTCAATAATTGAATCACCTAATTCTTTTTATAGGTATGGTAGAGGGAAATGTTGGTTCCATTCGTTTCTTTGGTATTCTGACTCGATTCAGAGGATTGTGTGTCGGTAGACGATTCTTATCAAAGATTGAAGATCTTATCTTCAAAAAGTTTAACTGTGTTCGTGTACTTGCTAATATTCCTAGTTCACGACAATCATTGAGAAGGTGGATTGAGGAGAGACAATACGTGAAGGTTGCTGCTTTACCTTATCCCTTTGAACCACTTCGTCATACACCTTCTTCTCGAGAAGAGGAAGTAGAACTAATACAATATGTCAAATGGAATGACACAAAAGACTCTAAAGATGTAAGAGAAAGAGAGCAGAAGAGTGAATCGCATCTTCCTCCAATCTTTCGGAAGAACCTTCCTGTGGTTTCCGACATCATATATGATGATGAAGACGGCGAAGAAGAGCTTCTTGGGGTTGACTAGACTGCCCTTCTGCAGAGTTCGGTTAATTAGTTTTGTTGTGTAGATAATGTAAAAATCAAAGTATTTAAGATTTTCCAACCAAATTTATTTTAACTTTTTAGCATATGAAAAGGTTATGATCAAAGCAATTTATCCTTTGCACCAAAGTTTGTAAATAGGAATGTATCAAGCAAATGATAGGGTATTTAGTTTTGCTTGGAGGCCAAAGGACCCAAGAACTTATTCTTCTCCTCGAGAGTTTGGAAGCGACCGTGACCGTATTTGGCGGAGGTATCGATGAACTTGAGGTTGATTGGTTCCAAGTGAGATCTCTTGGCAGCTGGGACAATGCTCTTTCTTAAGGTAACTGGGCGCTTCTTGGAACCAGCGATGGAACCCTTAAGCATAAGCCAGTCCTCACTGACAGTACCGTAGTGAGGGAATCCACCAACAGGGGTGATACCTTTCTCGGTTAAGTCAGCCTCAGTAGATCCAGACTTCTTGTCGTCCTTCTTGCCGATGCGTAACACTCTCTTGTTGATCTCGGTACGGTGATGGTAACCTTGTTGACCAGCACGTGCGACAGTGAAGCGCACGCGGGCAGGATGCCAAGCACCAATACAAGCAACCTTACGTAAACCACGGTGAGTCTTACGAGGTAAGCGGGTAACACCCCATCTTGCGATGACACCGGAGTATCCGTGACCCTTGGTAGCGGCACAGACGTCCAAAGTCTCTCCCTCGCTGAAGACAGCATCGACAGAGACTTCCTTCTCGAACAAGGACTTGGCGAAGTCAACCTTAGCGCTGGCATCACCACCGTTGATTTGGATCTCCAACAAGTTGGCGACCTTTTGGCGAAGCTTTAACTTCTTCATTTGGGTGTGAGCCAAGACACGGACAACTTGAGCGTGTTGCTTGATGCGTTGTAATTGCTCTTCGACCAATTGTGGTTGCTCGGAGGCCTTCTTGGCGTACTTGGTGAAGGCCTTTCTCTTGGAACGGTACCAGTTCTTGTAGAATCTGCGCTTGACCTCGTCAGAAAGGTGACCAGCCCAGACGGTGGTTAAGGTGCGAAGACCATTTGGGGTGGCAACATATCCGACAACACCGACCACGACAAGTGGAGGGGTCTCAAGGATGGTGACAGACTCAACAGCCTCCTTCTTGTGAAGCTTGGAACCTGGACGCTCGATTTCACGGACGACGTGGGTCATACCGGCCTTGTAACCGATGAAGGCAGTTAAGTGAGGAGCCTGAGTTTGATCATCCTTAGGGAATGATCTGATGCGACCTTGGTGATGCTTGGTGCGCTTCTTTGGTAAATACTGTAAAGAACCGTGACGAGGACGTTCAAACTTGCGGTGAGACATTTTTCTTTCCTTTTGGTTGGATTAAATTATACTACTTTCCTTTAATATATTTTGTGTGGTTGTCTAAAGAATTTCGAACTTTCGGGTTTTCGGAAGAATTCACTTTCGATAGAGGAGACAGTGAGCATTGTACTGTATCGTCGTCGTCATTTTTTGTGAAATGATGATCTTTGCTAAGATCATCTTACTTTTTGTAGGTTTTTTGAGCTGTAATTGCCTCCATGGATGGAGGTCACAATCTGTTATCCAGAAGGCTCCATTAAGGTCTCTTGAAGCTCCAGAAAAGGCGATGGAATCGCGGAGTTGGACTGGATATTTGGCGACGGAAAATGTAATCTCTCATGAGATATCTCTTGAGAACCCTTTTGGCAATCCTTGTAGCAGAGTTTCTGATGCAAAAATGGAGCTTCTACAACTTGTCGACTTTCCTTCAAAGACCTTTGACGTTCACAGTCGCATTGATTATCTTGCTAAAGTATTGCAAAGTTCATTCATTCCTTTTCAAACCATCCCGTTCTTAAATTTGGCTATATCTGGAGATTGGAATAAGTCTTATTCGAGTATTAGATGCCCTCGTCCATCCCCTGATTTCTATTTTCACATAACACAAAGTATCATACCTCATTCCCTTCAGGCGAAGGGAGGACTATTAATCGACACTGTGCAATGGAAATATATAGATAATTCCCTCCCTGAAGTAAACTATTCTGGCCAGTTTGAGATTCGATCTAATTTTTCTTACTCGAGGAAAGGAGAGCTTCAGATCTTGTTGGATGAGCATCTTCTCAGACCTGAGACAAGTGTGCCAGAGAATGTCGAAGAGTTTATTTATGAAATACAAAGATCCATTCCTTTCGATAGTTTCGACCCAAGTGATGCTGTCATTCAGACAATGGTAAGTGAAACTGCTTCTTATGTTATCCTAGTAACCTTGCTTCTCTTTAGTATGTAGATGATGATATTCGTGTGACGAAAGCATCTGGGGGCCGATTTTTAAACGTGATTAATGTATTTAAACGAAAAAAGAAATTATAACATTTCGGACAGGCCTATTCCTCGAAATCTACCTTCTTCGCTGTTAAGACCATATCTTATATGTGGCTCTAACTTTATTTACTTTATCTTTTTGTGACTGAGCGCACCACCACAATAATCGCAATAATCAACCATAATTATCACGACTGACTCGACTACCAAGGATCGAATCGTGTGGAAATCATGAATATTGTGATTCTTTCATCGGTTATTAATCTACCTTTCCAATCTCCTTGACGTTCAGTAAACGTACTAATCCATTCTTATTTTTTTACGTGTTCGATTTAAATAAAACAAATTGGTCTCTTCAAATCTTTCAATTTTGCTAAATTGTTTTCAACAACTTGCTTATTTGTGATATCTTGATAAGGACTGAAGGAATCCTAACAGACGACCATCTACTTGAAAAGAATGAATGGAATTCTTAATCTCGACAAGATGTGTTTAGCAAAATCAAAGAATTGTTGATGGTATAAAACTGCAATGATTTTCCTGCTTTCGTATTCCTTAAATTCATTTTATGACACAAACATGTTGTTGTTGTTGCACCCAAGAAAAGAACAATATTTCAAAAACAAAACCAAACAAAGCAAAACAGAAAAATCAAAAAAGGAAACAAAATAAAAAAGTTAAAAGCTACTTGTACGACAAGTCTTTGAGGGCAATATGCTCATAGTATCATCATCGTCGCCATCACTATCATACTTGTTACACTATGTTCCTCCTAACTTCTTTACTTATTTATTGATTTATCCCGCAAATTCACCTCGAATTTGGAGAGCTTCAGTCATTTTATTAAACACCTGTTGAATGCCAGCTTCATCACCTGTACCTGAGAAATAATGGCGTCTGCCAACTGGTCCAGCATCTCTCATCTCTTTCAACACTTTCTCTTCTTTATCAGTACAACCTATGCCAAATAAGACGATTCCAATGTTTGGGTTCTTTCCGATCGTTTGAAGGATCTCTGAATGAGAGACTGCAGAACCAGAATCTCCTCCATCGGTTAAAATTATGATCCAATTATCAACATTAGCAGTAATACTCGGATTGGCACTCTCTTTAGCAAGGTGAGCCGTAAACTCTTTATATCCATGTTGGACAGCATCTCGGAGATTGGTCATTCCTCTCGCCGAAGGCAGCGATTGGAGACTCTTGGCGATGACAGGATGATTCTTTTCGTTGTTAACAATTAGAGGTAAATGAGTAGGCAGCCATATATTATCAAAAACAACGATTCCGATTTCGTCGTACTGGTTAATCACCTGACTATAAAAGTAATGCATGCATTTTTTAACTGCTTTCTCTTTCTCATTTTCCATCGAACCTGATCGATCTAAAACAAAGAAATAATTCGTTCTAACACTCTTTGTTCGTAAGATACAGCTTGTTAAGTAATCCATGATTTCTTGTTCATTATAAGATAATAATCTCACTGCTTTCTCGTGCATATCTATCTTATTTAATCGTAGTTTATCATATTGTTGGAATTGATTTCCTACGAATTGGGTTCTGAAATCAAATAACTTTTGGTATTGTTCTGGTTGAGGGGATGTCATCAATTCACTGACCGAATCATTCGATAATTTGAAATTGTTCACGAGATCGTCATGGAAAACGACTAAAGAATAAGATCCAATATTGTTATCACGAGCTGTTCTACCCATGGTTTGAATTTGATGGGAAAAGTCTGACGAAAAAAATACTTGCAATACATGAATACCACCAATTGCATTCAAATCATTATTTCGATGAACAAAATCGGTTCCTCGACCATAAACCTCCACCGCGAAAGTGATAGTCCCGGGTTTGACAGCATTTCTGATCTTCTTATCTCTCTCATCAAAATCATCATTCTCTAACATAATATTAATTAAAAAGCCGGCTTTAGTTAACTGATCTTTGGTATGATGATGTAATTTAAACAATTCTTCTTGTGAATTAACGAAGATTAAAACTGGTCTTTTCAAATCTTTCCTGTCATTCCATCTTGGATCCATTTCATTTGCATCAGAGATATTATCTTCTTCATCCTGAGAACAGAAAGGTGGACGCAAGGCAGAAGAACGATTGAATATTTCATCCAAGATTGCTTTATAATAATCTTCTAACTGTGGAATGATTTGGAAATCTTTCGGATTTTTCTCTGGGTTAAAACAAAATCGTTTTTCTCGATTTTCATAAGCAGAAGGAATAGATGTTATTCCACTTTCCTCTGGTACAGATAACAGTGTACGTAATGCTGTTAACTGTTCGGGTAATAAAGACTCCAAACTCCCTGTTACTCCAAAAATACCATGAAACTCTTTGACTAATTCTCGATACAGAAAAGAGCCACCATTCACAGATATATAACTCTTTTCTTTCGCTTCTTGGAACGTCAGTTTGACATTAGAATTAAAGGAAAGGTAACCTTCAGCTTGCTTGAAATACAGAAATAAAGTTTCGTATCCATAATTGAACTTATAAGAGATTTCATCGTTTAATTTGTATCCGAAGGTTTTGGTGGCTTCATCCAATACTGCATCGTGATAATTACCGGTCATTACATTCTTCATTCCAAGGAGCATTTCTTCAATTGCAATTTCAAAAAGGAATTTCCATCGCGGGAAAGTCGAAATACAAGACTGATAAGGCTCTGAAGATTTGATATCGAGGAGGGAGACTTGACTACTGCCCTTGGACTTGCCTTCTTTCCAAATAAATTCCATCAGGTCGCTAATTGAGCTGTGTTTTAATGGTACAGAGAGATTATAGGGATCTACAAAAAAGGAGGGGGTTAATAAAATATCAACTTCATCGAGGAGCAAGATCTTTGAACGATCATTGTGATTACTATTACTGGTTACGTTAGCAATGTTGATAAGTTCTTGTCCTTTAATTGAACGAATAATTTGATCTCGGAAATTGCCCTCATTATTAATCATTCTTTCGACTAAATTATGAAGAGTATTATAAACCACATGTTGATTCGCATCAATCTCTAATAATTTAAAAAAATCCTGAAATTGCATTTTATCGCGATCGGAAAGATATCGGCTATAACAAGAGATATAGACGTCATAACCGAGTTCAGCAAAGATGGCAGCTGTGGAAGATAGAATAATACTCTTTCCTTGTCCGGTGAGAATCTGCAAAAGATGGTTCATTAACACGGGGACATCCCCTCGGACCCATCTGCTGAAGAGGGAAGAATTTTCTTTATCAGCTCCAAATATTATAAGCATAGAAAGGACTTGTATTACATGAGGCTGCCACGTCAATCGTGAAGATCGCAAAGTATTGATCGCCATCATGTAGGGAATCATTTCAATCGCAGATTCTTTCGTTTGAGGATCCCAAAAAACAAACTTTTCTCTTTTATTTTGAGAAATTTTAACTTTTCTCTTGATTCTTGTAAACTCTGGAATGATTTTCTTCTTAATATATTGACTTATCTTTTCTTTATCATTGTTGTAGTTCTCTTTCTCTATACTATTTCTTGCACTTTCAACAATCTCTCGGTAGCGCTTTTCGTAATTCTTGTAAAAAATTTGTAATCGTTGAGTATTACTACTTGAAGCGTGTTCCGAAAGAAAGTCCAGCGCCCGAGGTAGATCCATAGCTTCTGTATCCTTTTTTCGTAGAACATTCCAAGATGCATCAAATAAAGTAGATTCTCTTTTTGCAATATCGAATCCATTAGGAGACTGTGCTAATACGGTGCCTATATCAAAGATATCTTCCTCTCTTAGACTCGGATTGGACTTGGTATCCAACAACTCCTTGATCTTCTGATCGATTCGATCGTGGAACGTAGAATGTAATTGTCGAATATCATCAAATTGAATTAAGTACTTAACTAACTGCTCGATATATTTCTGTAATTCCAAGGTTCCTCCCGCAGCTCTCAGTTTATTCATCGCATCTTGTTTGTCGGTAAAATCTTTGGCTATTTGATCGATTTTATCATTGAAGAAAATATTATTCTCTTCAATCAGCTTGGAGATCTCAGGAAATAACTCAGAGGAAGATGAGGTAGAAGAGGTTCCAAACAGTTTCTGAATTAATAAAATGTGATCATAATTTTGATCAAACTTTTCTTTTTCCACTAATGATAGGAGTTCTTCATTGCTATTATGATTGACGTCACCATTATGATCAATGAAGTTATTCTTTTGTTGGAATTTATTCATAAGATATTTAATCTCTAAAACAGAAGGATCAACAATATCTTTCTTAAAAGTTTCAAGAAAACGTTTGTAATCAGTTAAAAAGTTATAATTGCAGTAACCACTTTCATCATGGCTTCCACTTTCGCTCTCACTTTCATCAATTTTATCTCCCTTGATCGGCTTTACTTCAGATAAGAATATTTCAGATAGATTTCGATAAAAAGACAGTCGTTTCTCGATATCTTCCATTAATCCTCTCCTCATCACGTGATTATTCGTGGAGGATCGCAAATCATTAATATTCTGAGAGAGCACGTCATTGGAGGACTTGATTGACTGAAACAACATTTCCTTTGCATGATCTAATAGATATATCTTCTCAAACCCTTCGAGTAAGAAATCAGTTGAAGATGAAGATGAAGCACTTAAAGATATGAACTTCTTCAAAATTTCATTATTGTTCTTTAAATACTGGAAAATTTCAAATACGCCCTTCGCATCAAAATTATTTAATGCTGATTGTAACATTGATTTCTTATTTTCGGAGAAGGGAATTAATTTATTCTTTAAATTGCTCGTAAAATTTTTGAAATTCTCATCTTCGATAAGCTGATAAGAAGTTGGGAAATGATAATTTATTTGAGATAAGAAATCATAGCCGTAATAGTATTTTTTCAATTCCTTCGATACGGGTGAAAATTGACTATTGTTCCATTTTAATATCTCTTTGATGATATCTCTCGTTTGGCTGATGAAATTACTATATCGAATCTTAAACCTCTCATCAAGCAATGCAAAGTTATGAAGATGAAAGCGATCGAAAAAGTGAATAGAATAAATAAAAGAGTGTAAATCATCGGTATTCCTGAGAGAATTCAAAATCTTTTGAGAAGATAGTTCGCATTTTTCAATAATATTTTGACAGTATGTGCTAAACTTGGATGGATTGATTTTATGAATCTTTGTCAATTCATCAATTATCGTCTTTTCTCGATCACTTTTCGTCTCGTAAGCCATATTAAGTTTGAGGTTTTCTTCAATTATTTTCCAATTTGATTCTAAAGAATTTTCCAAATCGGATTTGTCATCGGACAATCTTTTCACTTCATTCCACAATATCTTGTCACAATTATTGCTGATTGTTTCAGGAAAGTCATTCTTTACCACTGGCTTCAGCGATTCCAGCTCTTGAATCTTTTGATCAGCAGTCGTCTTTGTATTGTTTAGAGTATAGCTAATTCTGCGACGTACCGTTTCGGTGACATTGCCTTCAATATAACTCAAGAATTCGCTAAAATAATCAGACTCCTTGATCTGATCATACACTTCCTTTGATTTGTATATCCAGCGGTCGAATTCTATATCGTGGAAATATTCAATATTTTGATTAAGTTTGATCAACGTCTGACTTGTAATTGCTTCAATTTTTTCCTTTAGAAAGTCAAGTATTGATTCGTTTGTACCAACATATTTTGCAAATGCTTCTTTGGCGTTTTGTAAGGAATCATGCATATTCTTTAATTTTTTCAGAGTTTGGTCGATCAAAGAATATTGACGAGAGCTCAAGGGACGTTCAATATTTGAGAAACTCTGAACTTTTCCTCGAATCTTTGTAAATATTCTTCCAAACACTGTTCCAAATTGACTCCAAGTCATTTCACTGATGTGATGCTGCGTTATCTGCATGTTTATGTCTAAACTGACAATTTGCTTCGAGATTTCGTTGTCTTCCATTGATGAAATCGTCTCTTTATCGACGAATTTTTCTAATAGGAGTAATTCTTCATCGAAGTATTCAATCAGATGATTACAATGCCTTTTGTAGACCTCTTCAATTCCTGAATTCTTCGATTTAACTAAAAGGTCATTAACTTCACGGATTTTTTTAGTTTTAATTGCTGTGGCGATGGAAGTCGCTAAATCAGAATTCGCAGAGTCGAAATTAGTTCTGGATTTTTCTTTTAATTGGTTGAAAGTAGTTCCATACTGCTGCAGGAAATGAGAATCTAAGGGTGAAAGGGCCGCCGAGATATTAAATACCGTAGTATACTCACTGATGTCTGATTTAAGTAAACCAGAATCTATTTTTCCTAATTCCTTTTTGAGGTCAAAGAATCTTTTACCAAACGAAGAGTAAAGTTCCTTGAATTCAGTAAGAGTTCGATATTCGTCGAGTTCATCCAGACGGTTTTTCAACAAATTTCCGATATTATTTAAAACAGTTTCGTTTTTCTCCGCGGTCCCATCTTGATAACTTTTGATAATATTGAAAACAAAATCAATTTGATTTTTGATTGCAGTTGAATAGTCAGAAATGAATTGATTGTGTAATTCTCGAGTAGAGTTTTCACTTAATTCATACAATCTTAATTCAATTGAATCTTGAAGATATTGTCTTGCGGAATGGGAATTTTCTAGATTCATTAGTTTCACGAAGTCCAATGTACTTTGAAAGTCAACAGAGAGATTCGAGATGGAACTTGTAATCCCATTTAATACTTTCATTCTTTTTTCAACGATGGCTTTCTCTGTCTCATTGATGGATTTGAGAATATCACTTCTGGGGCTTGCTCGATTTGACGAAATGATTACCGGCTCTGATGTAGAAATGTTGGTATTGAAAATGATCTTTGCCATCTGAAGATTATTAGTCCAGATTCGAATCGTTGTTAACTGCTCAGGAATAGAAATTCCAAGCATAAAGTCAGTAACGCCTTTCTTCAAGCTTTGATAACCTGTAATGATTTTAGCAATCGCATCTTCAATCATCTGATATTCCACTGGTCTGATTTCCTTTATCCAATCACAGGAATCATACGTTTTGAATAACCTTTCCAACGTTCTCACCGATGTTTCCGATGAGTCGTTAGATAGAGAATGAACTAGATTTTCAATGGAAAGTTCTAATCGCTTCGCGAAATTTCCAACTAAATCGCTGTCAAATCTGTAAGCTTTAGAAAGGGATTGTTTGATCAATTCGTCAGCGAAGAGAGACGATAAAGTAGTGCTCAGAATTTTTGAATTGTTGTATAATGATTGAACCGATTGAACTAATTTACTCTCTTGATCTCTATGAATTGTAGCATTTAACAACACCGAGTTATTTTTCGAAAACTCCGTGACCGCACCAAGAAGAATCGCTTGATATATGTCAGTTAAGTATTCATTAAAATGAGCTTTAAGACGATTATCAAAAAGAGCAGATTTTAATGCCCTTAAGATAGGGGAGATGTTTTTGACAGTAATATCGTCTATTTTCTGGGAATTTTTTAAGATGCCTGCTGCATCTTTAACATAATTTATAAATTTCACCTCAAAAGACGATTTTGAAGTCGAATATGCAGACTGAACTGAGGGGAAATAAGTTGATAAAGCTTCACAACTCCAATGCATTAAGTCTAAAGAATGAACGATCCTCGAAATATCCCAACTTTCTACAGCTTTCTCAAAATACATCTTTGATTCTTCAACATTATTCTCCTTGGAATATTTTGCAATTGAAAACAGACGATTTTCAACTTTTTGAATGAAACCCCCATGAAAGGTAGCATAACCATCAATATTCCTTGCAGCAATAGAGGAGAAATCTAATAAAATTTTAATTGAATTAAAAATTCCTTTTTCTAACTCATCCAGATTATTAAATTTATTCAGATGTTTTTGTAATTCAATTCTAATGTTTTCTTCAATGATTAAAAGTAGTTGCTCCTTGGAGGGTAATACCAGGTCTTTGGCATGAATCTTAAGTTTTTCTGTTAGTTGTTTGTTAAGGGTGATAAATGATTGGAAATCTTTGCATAGTTTTGTAAAATCGGTTGGGGAATTTAAAGTGGAAAAATGATTTGCAAAACTCAATTTGAAATTCTGTTTCAAAATATTGATTGGGTTTTGAATAGTCGAAGTCCCACGGATATATGCAAATTTACTCTCATCAAATGTCAAGTTTTCCGCTAATTTTCGTAATACATTTAACCGGTAGCTGAGCATTTGAATATCTTGAGTTGATAAATTAAATGGGAACTGCATCATGTGACTCATCGAGTGCAGTTGAACATTTTGTTCTGCGTCTAAGGATGCTTTAGGGTTTTCTCCAATAAAATGATGAACACGATTTGAACTAACTTGGATTGGTGGGATTTTAGAGATAGCTCCAAGAATCTGCTCTCTTCCCAAGTCTTTGTATTCGACATCTAAGTAGATCGCATATTTCCACCCCTCACCATCACATCTCGTCTTTTCAATAATATCATCCAGGAGGGACAGAAATCCAGGATTCGTTAACTCAGAAGTTCCCAAAAAGTTCCTCCGTTCGGAAAAATAGTCATGAATGTAGCTCTGATACATCGATGAATTATTGCACATTTTACAGTCGTTAATTCTGTTAAATATGTAAATAAACGATTTTGAATCTTCCTCCAGATTGGGAAACAGCTGTACTAAAATTGAAGCAATATTTGTAAATGAATAGATCATACTGGCTCCATTTATCACCAAAACTGGCGATATTTCCTTTGCTTTCAGAAGGACTTCGACTCCAACTTGTCCATTTGCGATATCTTGATCGGCACTTCGACCATCTAAGAATCCAGCAAAATCGAGGAACCATTGAACGTAGTCCTTCAGTTGAAAAGCGTTAATATACTTCGTCGTGGATTGCATACCCGTCCCGACAGATACATTTAGTAATCCAGGATTCGTTACTGCGCTCATATTTGGAAAATAAACTACATTACCTAAATGATTCATAAATTGAAGAATCGGAGACTCGCCGAGGATATGAGACAGCAATGATTTTCCTGCTTTAGTAATCCCAAGAATCAAAACGACTGCCTTCCCTTTTATCAAATTGATAACCTCTTCTGCAACAGTAAAGTATTCAAACATCTTATTGGTCGGAAGTGGGCGAATTTTAGTCAGCAGAGTTGCGTAAGCCGTAGAGCAAGCAGTTTGATTAGTAAATCGTCTTGTCGGAAATTGTTTGATATCCTCAAGTTGAGTCACAACCGCATCATAATACAGGAAAGCAGGAGCTTTAAAACCTTCTCTTTCCAGGGCAGCATCCACTTGCAGGAATAACTGGGAATGAAGGTGAGTTAAATTTGAAGTATTTATTAAAGAAGAAAAGCTTTCAGCATGTACCGCAAACCAACCAGCAATCATCATTTTAGTTAAAACTGCTTCTGCTGAATGAGCAGGTAATTCCACGTTTTCATTGTGAAAGAATAATTTCGCTGCCTCAGCTGGAATTGTGCTGTTCTTCAGAAATTTGCAAACTTCGTCCGCACCGTCATCAGCATTATACTCATAAAAGGGCACCGATAATTGATTACTAGACAAGTTAAATTCTTGGGCAGGGTCTCTTGATGTATTTTTCCAAGTGATGCCTCGAAAGAATGCACCATAAGCCGAAATAATTGCAACTGTGAATGCGATCATGTAGTAGCGGAGCTTACGATCTTGTCTTCGTCGAGGTAATTCTTCTTCATCAAGGAAAAAATGTTCTTCGTTTAAATCCATCTTCAGGTAACTTTTCAGTGGTTGATTTTGGAGGTTTTACTTTACTTGGATAAAATTGATAAAATTATGAATGCATCAAGGAATGATGCGTTTGATCTTCAACGATCTCTCTTTATTTTCTTCCATCGCCCTTGCCCTTGTGTGGAAGTGAGGTTGCCGCGTTGAGATATCACCCATCCTATCCCATCGGGAAAAGATTGACGCGTTGCATCTAGATTTCTCTCTTAATTTTCTGAAACTATATCACCCCAATATAAAGTATCCAAAAACCGTTCAAGATACCGATACCGATAAATTAGGAAAATTAAGAGAGAGGAAAGATCGAAAAGAAAGATCTTTATGTTGTTGATGATGTGTTCAATCATAAATTAATCCAGAAAAGAGAGTTGATAACATGACTGATCCTGAATGGGAAGCACCGCTAGGCTACATCGCAAAGAGGAACACTGATTTGTATAATAAAGTGTTAGGGCGGGTGAAAGCAGAAGATGACCGAAAAATGTCTTTTGGAAAGGCGGTTCGTCTCTTTAATCAAGGACGGTTTCGAGACGATTATTTAAATGTTTTAACATGCTTAGCTGCTATAATGCTTTCCATGTTTTCTCAGTCAATTGAGAAGTCTACTATTTTGAATGTCTGTTTAGCGGATTCTAGCCGCGCTGTATGGATTCTCAACGGAACATTTAATTTGATTATGGTATTTTCTTCTTTAGGAATCGGTTGGTTCTTGCGTAATCGAATGAATGAAAGTGTGTCACCATCGGATTATCGAACAGGTCCAAATGCGATCATATTTAATAAACCGCACAGAAAGAAAGAAGGCGAAAACAGTACAGAAGAGGAGAAAAGAGAAGAAGAAAACCGTGCGCTTAATGAACCTTGGATTTTGTATAACGCAGATACGTTAAAAGCGAAGGATCCGCTACTTCAATTTGAGTCTTACAAGAAGCTTTTCATTATGGGTCGTTGCAAAGTTGGTAAAACACAGTTAGCAAAGTGGATTGGAATGAAAGATGCTATGCCCCATAATAATATTAATACTAGAGGCGAACTTTTTTATTTTCCTGACGGTCCCTGGAGAAATTGGATGATCATTGACTCCGAAGGATTTGACCAACCGATTAATACTGTGGAACCGGAATTTAAGAAGGTTTTTATCACTGAGCATGCAAAAAGCTTTGCTGATGTCATTGTCATTGTAATGCCGCAGTTACTGATTAGCGATTTAGAGCTTTACTTGACGCAAGTAGAAAGCCTTTTACAGACAACGCGAAAGATTATTATCGTGCATAATTTACAAACATTTAAAACCCAGCATGAAATCACTGTGTATAAAAAGATGTTTGCAAAGCATATCCACGAACATTATCGTTTCTGTGGTGACGCAGATTGGCGCGAAGGGAATTTATCATTTTCACATTTCATTCACGAAGGAGAGGATAGAGTCCCCATAGGTCTAGCGGTGAATCACTATTTCCTTGGTAACCACGATTCCAGCGATATTATGCCGCATAACTTCTTGCAATTATTCCAAATGCGCGATGCAATTCTTCAGAGTGGAAATAACGTTTTTCGACACGAAAAACTTTTGAAGACGCTAACTGATTCGATAACTTTTACTGGTAAATTATCTTATAGTTTTGCAGGAAATGAAAGCGATGTTTCCATTAAGCCTTTAGATATAGAGAACTTTGATGATGTTCCTTTCGAGTGGAATCATGCTGGAACTACAACGGTGAAGGGATTAAAGTTTGAATTTATTCCCCCCATCCAAGCAGCAATTTGGCTCACTGTAGGAAATAGTCGCTACTTAGGCTCTGAACTATTATATAGCTGGGGCGCACCTGTGGAAAGAAACTTGTATAATGGAAATATGACATTCCTCCCATTGTTTATAAGACTATCACGATTGAATACAAATCCTATTGATGCGACAGGACCCTGTATTGATGTAACCATTGAGGCACGACTCAACAGATTGTTAGTGAGATATCGCCAATGGAAATACACTTATCCGAGGGAATCTGAAGTTTCAGTTAATGATCTTGCTAATTTCCAGGAGGGTTCTCTCGCTTCTCAGTACATTAAAATTCCTGGAGGATACACTGTGATTGCATTACCTGCAATTCCTGAAGATTACATCGAAAAGATCGAAAGAACACAGGAACTTTCCATTCTGGTTCCTGTGTTGCCAAGAAACTGAAGGCATGTTTGTTTGTGACCCGTATTTGATCATTTTGTTTCCCCTTCTTCAAGACGAGTCCATGAATTTTAAAATTTTGTTTGTTTGATGATCTTAACAACATTGTAGTCAACCGCATTGATATTACGGAATATTTAGGAGATAGAATTTAAATTTTGATATTAATTACAATAATAAATTAAGGGTTATTCGATTATTTTCGCTGATCGTTGATATTTCGCTTATCGTCTTTGGCGTTTGCCTCCTCTTCCTCCACGTCCTCCGCCACGGCCACCACGACCACCACCACGACCTCCATGACTCTTGCCTTGATTTGACTTCAAACGCTCATAGAAGTCCTTCTCAGCATCTCCTGTAACAGCAGTGACAGTGAGGCTTTGTTCAGCAGTCTCAGGATACTTTAAACCTTGATTGATGACATTAGATAGTTTTTCTACTTCTTCTGATGACTTTAAACGAACGATAACTTTATCAGAATCTGCAACCTTTTCAACATAAGCAACTTCAGCATGATTCTTAAGGAATTCTCGGAACGTCTTTTCAAAGACATCAGAAGGAACTGGACCAACTTCAAGTAATAAACCTTTAGCAAAGTCTTCATCCTTATCATCTGCGTCAGCATCCTCTTTACCTCCTTGCGCTCCTTCATGCTTACGCTTTCCTGTCTTCTTTAACTTATTCTGATGATTCTTATGCCATTCATTGAATGGGATGACACATAAGAAAGGGGTTCCTTTATAGGATAATTGAACAGATCTACCTTCATTTGCTGCTTTCTGTAAATCCTCTTCTTTGGAGAATTCAACGAAGACACTTCCCTTGAAGACAGCATTCTCACCACCAGTTTCACGACGTAATTTAACATAGTTAATTGGTCCATAGACTGAGAATTGTTCACGAACAGAGTCAATGGTAACTTCAGCATCATCAGTTGGATATCCCTTGACATAGAGTGTTCGTAAGGCACTATCATCAACATCTGGTAAAGGTTCTGAGCGTTTCAACTTTGTTTTATCATCAGAAACAATGACAGTTTCTGAATCTTTTAATGCCTCTGCAACAACAGCAACATCAGTGGTGAGTTGCTTTAGTTTGTTGAAGGTTAATAAGGTGGTAATTGGAACAAATCCTTCAGAATCATTTGCAACAGCAGTTCGAAGGAAGGTATCACGACGATAAGCACTGTCAGAAAAATAAAATTCAACTTGCTTCTTCACAGAAGCTAATAAATTGGCATCAGTCATGATTGGAAATGGAATTATTGAATGAAAATGAGGTGAAGTCAACGTTAAAGTCAATGAGACTGATAAGAGATGAATGGAGAGGTGAAAGCCCGCAATGCCGCATTCACAACTCCCGCCTTGCCGGCATTGGAATTAATGAAATCAATAATTAATAGTTCACTTATTTATTATCAAATATCTTTGAGCATTTGAAGTGATTTAGAGCAATAGAAAATGTTTAATACTTCATCTGTATGTGCTGTCAATTTTCAGGTAAGTCGTTGTTCCTCGAATGAGCTTGACTGATGAATTGAATGCGAATAAAGGCAAGAGCACTTTGTGCTCAAACAGCATCAAAGGAAAAACATCGTTTTATTGTTGGAACGTGTTCTTTACATGATAATAATGAATTATCTGTATTACAATATTCAGAAGATTCCAATCATTTTGATAGTGTCAATGTTTATGGTCATTCTGATCAGATCTGGGCATTAGAAGCATCACCGAAAGATCCCTCATTAGTGGTCAGCAGTCGCCAATCCAATCGCGGATTTAAGTCTGTCACCCTGTGGAAGATGCCTAATCAAGAGCCTGATGATATTATCAGTGATAGTGCGGTGACTTATGCAAGCGATCTGTTAGAATTACAAGAGAAAGCGACTTTCAATCAATCTCAAAAGTCTTCCTTTGTTCATACGATTAAATGGCATCGTAGTCAAGAACAATTATTAACATTAGATAATCAAATATTAACTGCTTGGAATATTACTCCTACTCATATTACGGTAAGACCGCAGACCTCATGACATCATCATGTCTTTATACCTGATGTGTATCTGTTGTTCTTTTCTTTCTTATAGCAATCAAATGCTTTTATTCTTGGCTTTGAAGAAGGTAATAACAACGATCAGATTCGTCGAGGTGGAAGTATCTCATGGGATCCTCATGCACCAACGAACTGTGCTGCAGCGTACGGCGACTCAATTCAATTCATCGATACTCGAGATATGGAGGTCTCTCTGACCAAGCGAGAAGCTCACGACGGAAATATTCGTGATATTGATTACAATCCTAACAAACCTTTCACTCTCGTCACTGCAGGTGATGATCGAAAGATAAAGTTTTGGGATATGAGAAAACCTGAGAAACCTATTGTTGTGCTGTCAGGACACTCTCATTGGGTCTGGACAACTCGATATAATCCTTACCATGATCAACTTGTTCTAAGGTATGGTGTAGTTCATATAGTTATTTGTGTTCTTAACTTGTTTGTTGTGTAGTGGTGGAAGCGATAATATTGTTAATTTATGGAGAATAGCATCATGTTCCTCTGCTCCTTGGCTCGGAATGGAGGATAGTGGTGACGAAGATCCTCCAAATATTCGAGTAAGATATGTCAATTATTTAATTACGGCTTGAATGACGTTGGTTTGTTATCTATTAGGTTAGAGCGATTGACCATCATGAAGATAGCATCTACTCAGTGGCATGGAGTCCAGCTGATGCTTGGATTTATTGTTCGTTATCTCTTGACGGAAGGTAAGAGTTATTTCTTACTATCCGTTTTCACCTCTTTTGACTTGTTTGGAATTGATCTTTCTTTTCTCAGAGCGATTATTAATCATGTTCCATCAACAGAGAAGTATAAGATCCTTCTATAATAATATTATAACAACGCTCTTTTCTGAGGAATGAAAGCTATTCTTTTTTTTCTTTTGATTGGGACCACAGCGTACAAAACGCGATCATCTCTTTCTTATTTTTATTAGAACGATGGCTTGTCTTTTCCGAGCATGTTTTCGAACAATTCGATCTCCAACTTCAAGAGTTACTTATAAAAATGGGTACAATTAAAAACAAAAAAACTCGTTATATTATAATTTCGATTTCGATCGATTTCTGAAGACGTCTTGTGACTCGAGCATTGCATCAAATGCAATAATCCTTTCGTACTATTTTGTGAAACGTCGAAAGAAAAAAAAGGTTATCCAAATCCGTTGAGTATTAGTTGAGAAATTCGAAAAACAAAATAAAAAAAAAAATAATAATAAAAACACAATAAAAAAACAAACCTAAACCCTGCTATGCTTGACCTCCTAGATTTCGAAATTTCGGGTTTTCGGGTAATCTAGTAATTCTCTAACTAATAATACACAAAAGCGTTGTGGCTATTGCTTCTAAAGATGTAGTTGGATTAGTGATGTAATGAGGCGAGTGACAAATAAACACGAAATCAACGCATCCAAAGGTAATTCGTAGAAACTCATCAATACTTCTTAAATGAAGAATAACATTTTTTCTGAATCGAAACCAATGAAGTGGTTTGCTATTTTCTCCCTTCACGGCGAGGGGTAACTGTCTTGACGAGATAGATGACAAATATGTTGAGCTCTTAAATATGACCTTTCCTTTCTCTTTCTTTCTCCACTCTGAACTATATAATCAAGGTACACTTGATTCTTTCGAGAGAGTGAATTCAGGAAGTTCCCAAAAATAAAATGGGGCACAAAAAGGTGCACAAAGAAAAATACGTGATGATTAGACTCTTCTCTCTTTGCCATCCACGATATGGCTCTAGGCCGAAGCTTGTTGGCAGTCTCCGACTTTTATCGATTAAAGAAGGCCGAAAGATTCCAGAAGAAGGAAGTCCAAGGAGAGAAATGGACAGCCCCAACAGATTGGGTGATTGGTATGTACAATATTGGAAGGAAAAAAGAACCTTGGAAGTCAAATCAAGGGGTTCTTCCCAAAATGTTATTGATGCTGAAAGAGATTTCTCTTCTGACAAAAGATTGACTTTCTCTATTGAGATCATATCTGATTTAACGAAGCTATTAGGAAGGAGCTCTTTCATTGATAGGCGTTTGAAGGAGTTGGTGAATGAGAGATTACTTGTGTTTGCAGAATCTTCTCAATCGTTTGAGAATCATCAATACACGATAGACTTGCTGCAAGCATTAGCGAGGAAAGACTTTACTGCCTTCTATGACCGTGGTGTGAAGAAGTTCATCAACAGTGCTTTGGAGAATACTCTTCATTCCCAAGAACAAGATCAGGCAGTATTGGAGCTGCTGTTAGCATGCGCTAAGTTGAGCTATCGCACCCAACTACCAGGTGCTGTGAGTGAAGCGATGATGAAGGAGTTGGTATGCAAGATGAGCAATGAGTATCTAGCGAAAGACTTCTCATCATATTGTGAGTATTTCTATGCGTTGGCCAAGGTCGAAGTTCCTTGGAGGATTCTGCCGATAGAGAAGAGAAAGGGCTTGCTATCTTGTCTAAAGCGATTTGGAGAAGTAGAGGATGGTGAGGGAGAGAGAGCAAGAGGAAGGTTGATCTACGGAGTCGAGAAGCTTCTCATCCTAAAGCAGAGTATAGACGATACGGATGAGGGAGTGAGACAGTGTTATGAAAGGCTGTTGATGAAAGAATTGGAAGGAAGATATAGTGGGAAAGGAAGTAGAGAGATGAGAGGAGAGGATGAGAGGATACCGGTAAGATGAGTATAGAGAGAGGTACTAAGGTTGTTGTAATGATTAGTTGTTGTTTGTTGATAGATTGCTTCTGCGATATTATTTCAGCTGAGATCATTGGGAAAGTTGAGAGGAAAGGAGAGGTTGAGTGAGAGGCAGTTGGATCTGATCTATAAAGGCTTGGAGGAAGAGTGGCAAATGACAGAGATGAATAGCTTCGACCAGGCTCTGGTCATATTAGGGTAGGGGAGCAATGATAATGGAAATCATGTGGTTGTTTTCTTTCTGATCTTGATATATTGTAGGTTGGGTGAGATGAGTGTGAACTATAGGAGCCTTCCCAAAGATCTCTGGTCGATGATGATGGATGATCTGAGAGATAAGCTGCAGAATAGGATAAAGCCTGTGAGTTTGTCGTCGTTGTGTAAAGGTTGGAAGAGCATGGGATACAAGTGGAAGGATATGGATGAGAGGTTGAAGGAAGCAGTATTGAGAGCTGTAGTTGGTCTATGTCGAGATGAGAGGAATGTGAGAGGAATAGCGAATGTGATATTATATCTAGGAGATATGGAAGCAGATTGGGAAAAGGATATGAAAGATAAGCAGAAGGATATATTGGAAGGGATTGCTCTTGCGAGTCTGAAATTCGACGCTCAAGGCCTTTCCAATACATTGTTAGGGTAAGGTTTTGCTTGAATTGTTTGTTTAGGATGATTATGGTTAATGTTATGATGTGATATAGATTGTCTTATATGAAAGCATCATGGAAGGGTATGAGTAGAGAAGTGCAGAATAGCTTCTTGATTGCTGTAGAAGCTAAATGCAAAGAAATGAATGAGCAAAACAGTAGCAACACCCTCTACAGGTAAAGTATGAAAGAAATGACATATAGATGAGATTGAAGCTCTGAGTCAACATCTGCTCCAACTCACATCGCTCAGATTCGAGTAATGAATGACTTGTGACTAGTCGATGGGTAGAGAATCTGAGTGTGATAAGAGTATACTTCCTCCGATCCATTTTACTGTGTCAGCATAATGTTTGTACAGTATGAGAGAAGGTGTTGAATGTAAATAGGATCGGAGGAAGTATGATGTGATATGGTGTTTGGCTTGGAGCTTCAGTGAAAGTAATGATGTATGAATGTGTTGTTGTTAGTCTAGGACAGCTGGGCTTGAGATGGAAAGATATTCCACAAAGCTTGAAGGAGAAGCTGTTAGATCATTTGTATCGCTTATTACCCTATGAAATGTTTATCTTAATCGATTTGAATGCATCTCTAAATGGACTCAATACTCTGAGATATTATTGGAAGAAGGATGAGAAACTTTATGAGAGTATTTTTAGGAAGATAGAAGGATATTATGGAAACACAGCAAAAATCAGTAAAATTTCTGAAGAATCATTTCCGAGGCTCGTTTATAATCTAGGAGAAGGAAAGGTACAGTGGAAAGAGCTTAGATCAGAGAGCAAGCAAGCATTGATGAATGGGATGGAAGTTTACTGCAAAGGAGGGGATGTAGATGCAAAGAAAGTGAGCAATATGATCTATGGGTAAGTGAAGACTGAGCATGCTCCCTTTATGATGGTTTTGATGTGTATGATAGGTTAGGGAATATGGGAGCTACGATCTATAATATCCCTGCATTGATGAAAGAGCTGTTAGAAGGTGCAGTGAGGAAGATAGCAAGGAAGAATGACAATCATCAGCATATCGCCAATATCATGTATAGCTTCAGTCAGATGCAGTATTCATGGGAGATGATAGGAGAAGATACTCGACAAGAGTTGTTGCATATGATAAGACAATCATCAAGAGAGTTCAATGCTCAGGTAAGAGAAGAATAGAAGGGGTATAAGATGATTGTGAAATGATGTTTGTTTCTGATATTAGGATCTATGCAATACCTGTTACAGTGTAGCAGTGATGATCAGAGATAATAGAGGAGAATGGGAGAAGAGCTATTTCCTTCCTCTGCAAGAATGTCTTCTTCGAAGATACTATGAGATACGGAAGAAGAACAAGGGAGAGGGAGAGGAAGAAGCTTTCCATGAGGATGAAGCTCTGAGTCAGTTATCAGTGTATTTGAGTTGGTTAGAGACGTTACCTCCCTCCTCGTTATCCTCTCTCTTGCAATCCCTAAAACAAGACAAGCTCCCCGATATTGTGGATACTGAAAGAACTGAAGTATCATTAACTCATAAGCGATTTTCGGATAGTTTGAGAGAATTATGGAGAGATATGATAGAGAAGGAGGTACGGGAAGGGAAGATGTCAGAGGAGAAGAAGGAGAGGATGATGAAGGTGAAGATCGTGGATGAGTATATTGGATTGAGTAGAAAGGTGTTTCCTATAGATATAGCAGTAGTTGAGGATGTGGTGGG
>VKHI01000175.1:0-18657 GCA_015145745.1 Poterioochromonas sp. DS
AAAATTTCAATTCAAAATTGAGTTAATTCAAAATTTCAATGAAATTTCACCTTAGAGTGAATGAATCGTCTTCCAACTATCTTATTCCAGTTCTAGTATTCCGTGATATTACGTTCATCTCTGTTATGTTTTAAAGTTACAAACTATCCAAATATTCACTTCGTAGTCGAATATTCTTGGTCCAAAACTCTTATCATGCGAATTTCAGTGTACAATGCGCAGTGCATAGAGCTCAGTGCACAGTGCACAGTGCACAGTGCATAGTGCACAATCTTATTTCTTGAGACGAAATGAATTCAGAAGATTTAAGTATAGGTGTTCGATTAGATTATCTATTAGAAGAATTAAAAAAATATGAAAAATATATTCAAAATCAATCAACAAGAGAAGTTTGTAATAAATTTATTAAACCATTTACATTTAAGAATCAATGTTCTTTAGCAGTAGAATGGAGAAATACAAATCCGACGAGAATTGGAAAACCTGATTATTTTATTTCACATGCTTGGAATTATAAATTTAAAGATTTATTAAAATCTTTATCAAATTATTTTCAAAAGAATAAAAAAATCTTTCTTTGGTTAGATGTGATTTGTATTAATCAACATTTATCTTCTTCAAGTTATGATGAATCATTCTGGTATAATACATTTAAAGATGCAATTCATTCAATAGGAAAAACTATTATGGTATTATCCCCATGGGATGATCCAATTCCTTTATCTCGTGCATGGTGTATTTGGGAATTATATTGTACGATTGAGAATGAATCATTTTTTTTCGATATTGCAATGACACAGAAAAGTGAAAAGACTTTTCTCTCAGATATGGATGATAATCCTTTGCATATTAATGCAATGCTTGCAGCAATTGATTGTGAAAATAGTCATTGTTCGGAGACATTAGATAAAGAACGTATTCATACTATCATTCAACAGACGATTGGATTTCAAACAATGAATAAAAGAATTTTTGAAGTAATGAGAAATTGGGTTCTTCAACGATATATAAAGGAATTAGAATCTCGGAAAGCGAAAATGAATGATAAAAATTATATTGAAGTTGTTATTAAAACATTAAATTCATTAGGTAGATTATATCAACATCAAGGAATGTATGATCAAGCATATCTGTATTTATATGAATGTTATGAAAAATGTTTAGCATATTATGATCACAATGATCCAATGACAATTCGTTCATTAAATAGTTTAGCAGGGTATCATTCGAAAAAGGGAGAATATGAACAAGCTCTTCTATTAGCAGAGGATTGTCTTCAACGACAAACTCAATTATTTCTCAAAGAAGAACATCAAAACAATCCTGATAAAGAGATAAATATTGATGATGATCCAAGAATTTTAATGTTATTCAATAATATTGGCTTAATCTATCAATCCTTAGGAAATTATTCTCAAGCAATAGAACACTTTCAACGATGTATTAATAATGCTCCATTCGCAGGTTTTACAAAGGATCATCATTTTATATTATTATGTCATATGAATCTTGCTGTTACGATATCATTTGATCAAGAACGTTTGGATGAAGCCATTGATTTATTAGAGAAAAATGTGGAAAAGTTTCAAAAACGTTTAGGTGAAAATAATTTAGATACAATCACAGCAGAAGAACATTTAGCAAAATTATATTCAAAGAAAAGTTCAAAAGAAAATGAAATGAATGAAAAAGAAGATCATACGAGTAGTGATAATGTTAATCATCATCATTCTGATATGAAAGAAGCAGCAATTGAGTTATATGAAAATTGTTTGAAAAAGAAAAGAATATTATTAGGTGAAAATAATATTGATTATTTAAAAAGTTTACAAGAATTTCATGATGTCATATTGAAATGATTGGATAAAAGATCTGGAGAGGGAGAATAGCGAAGAGAAAAGGATTAACATTCCTTTTCTCTTCAAATAGGATTAACATTCCTAGATGGGTAATGATATGATATTCAAAATACCCTACTCTGTCTAGAATTGAGCATGTAAATCTTTAAAGAGCGTCTTGTCTTGAGTAACTCACCGAGTATCCACCCATTCTCACGGTTGCCTGGACTATAAACTCGAAAGAAACATGATATAAAAGCTTAAAAATTAAATAAAAATCGTCAGATGTTGGAATTTCTCGGAACCTGTCTTAACATCTTTGTTTAGACGGAGAAAGCTACAGAATTTACGATATTAAAGAATGTATTATCATGCATTTTATCACAAAAAAATCATAATAGCATTTGTTTCTTTTTGTTTCTTAATTATACAGTACAAACTATCATCTAAAGGTTACGATTAGTCACAAAGACTTCAATATCATTCTTAGGAGGGAATACTCCAACTCCAGCTCTTAAAGGATCAATATCAGCTACATCATCAGGATTTCTTAATTCAAAATCAAGATTTAAGATTAAGAAGATAAATAATAATTTCACTTCAGAGCGAATGAATCGTCGACCAGGACAATAGGCAATACCTGCACCAAAAGGAAGGAATACATTCGATCTAACGATAGTACGTAAGAGAAGGAAGAATAAAAGAAAAGAAGAAGAGAGTAACTTACGAGTTGAGTTCCTTGCCATTCTTCTTCATTGGAATCTTTCCTTGTGCTGCAGCAATTCTCTCTTCTAGTGGACGATCTTCAGACGTCATAAATCGATATGGATTAAATTCTTTCGCATTAGGAAAGATTTCATCATCTAAATGAAATAATGGTGGGAAGATACCGAGTCGATCACCTTTACGGAATTTATATTTATCACCAGAGGAAGTCTCAATCTCATAACCATCTTCCACCACAACTCTCATAAAGAAAGAACCTGTTACTAGACGTAATGTTTCAGTGAAAATAGAATCAATAAAATGCATATGATCTAATTGTTCAACAGTAATAAAGGTAGTATTGTTATCACTATCTTTCTGTTGTTGTAAGAAGTGTTTCTCATAGAATTGTTGATAATTTGGTATATAAGTAGCAATTTCATCACGAATTTGTTGTAACATTTGATCTCTCTTTAATGATTTTAATACATTATAAATCATCCAAAATGTTGCGGGCATTGAATTCGATACAGATGCCCATAATAAAGGGAAATTTAATTTCCCATAAATATCTTTATAATGTGAATCAACTTGAGATAATTCTTTAAAATATTGATTACGACGTTCAATTAATTCTGAACAATTTTCATTATATTGATCAAATACAGAATGAATATAACGAAGACATTCATATGCTTTTGTTTGATATTTAATATGGAAACCAGCAATGGATAAAGCTACAGCATTATCAAAGACAACAAAAGCATCATATAATTTATCACATTTATCAGGTGTATTATTAATATTTTCATTAAAGACTGCACCTAAACCAACATGGAAAATAAAACGTGCAATAAAATCATATAATTTCACGACGGGTTTACCACCAGCAATCGTTCGTTCTAATCGTTGATTAACTTGTACTTCATAAATATCTTTTAATTTTAATAACATTCTTTCACATAATTTATCTAAACATTTATCATTTAATAAATATTGACTATAAAATTTACGGACTAAATCACTATTTAAATGCGGTGAATGAATTACTTCTTGTGAGTAATCGAATAGGTTATAGGAGACGGTATCATGGAATTCTGCAATAGATAATCCTTTTTGTACTTTAATTAATTGTGATGTTGCATGTGCATCATGTAGAATGAACATTCTTTGACCTGCAATGACGATACCTAAGATATCTTTGGTTTTATTGGCGAGGCTTTGGAAGAGTTCCACAGGTCTTTTGCTCAACTCTAAAGCGAATCCAAGGTAGGGAAGAGGTCCTGCAAAGACAGCAGGTTCACCCTTTCTTTGGGCAGTGAGTTGGTATTGCTGATAGACAAAATACAACACTCCAAAGACAACAGCACCACCAGTGCCATAGATTGCAGTTGTAAAGAGAGGGAAAGTCATCTTTCAAAAGCAATTCAATTAGAAAATGATCAAAACAAGAATCAACAACGTATAAAGATTCAGCAAGGATCAACACATGTGGATGAATGCAGTGCAATTAGATCTTATAAGCAATGTCTTCATAAAATCTCCAAATGTGCAAAAGAGGAGTGAATGATGGATACCTACAACGCATTATTATGAAAATAACTTCAAACCTTAGGAGAGTTGTATTGTATATTAAGCATTTACTTAATTCACTTTGTATTTGAAAAATTCTTTTGGTCGAATGACGATGATGATGATGATGATGGCTCTTCTTCCTTGTTTACATTGGTACTTATACCTCTTATTCCTCATTCATAGACCTGGTGAAGGGAAGGCAGAAGAAGAAGCTTTTCCATCTAATTATCCGTATTATTGGAATTGGAGTTTGAAAACTCATTCCTTTGAAAAAGGTTATATTCATCTCCCTGTTGATTCAAAGTCATTACAACATGATTTTCAATCTTCTTCGTCCTTTCATCGAAAGTTTGAAGAAAGTTCTGAAGCAAATCAAGATGAGATTATTCTTGATATCTTTCATAAAATGAAGAATGGTTATTTTATTGATCTTGCAGCCAATCATTGGAAATCAGCTTCCAACACCTTCTCTTTAGAATATTATAAAAATTGGAAAGGAATATGTATTGAAGCTGATCCACGCTATCATGAAGGTCTATTAGCAAATAGAAAATGTACTTTATTCATTAATCCCGTCGGTCAATCCGATGGTGAGAAGGTTTCCTTCCACATACATAAAATTAGTGGATGGTCTGGAATCATCGGAAATGAGTTTGATAATACCTTATCAAATCAAGAAGGAGAAGATTTGCAATTAACTACTATCACTCTGACAACAATTCTTGATTTTATTCAAGCTCCTTCTATCATCCATTATTTCTCACTGGACATAGAAGGAGCTGAATACTATGCCATGAAAGGACTAAACTTTGATCGCTATACCATTTATACCATGACTATTGAAAGACCTAAACAGAAACTACATTATCTATTGGCTAGTAAAGGATATCTCTTTGTTCGTCAGTTGTCAGACTTCGGTGAGTGTCTTTACGTCCATCATAGTCTTCCAAACCTTGAGAAGGTATGGAAGGAATACCATGATAGTGACGATGATGTGATCATTGAGTGGAAGAATCATCGTCATGATTATATCTTGGAACCTAAGTGGGAGGGAAATATCACTAACTATAAGACTAAGGCACAGATATTATATGAGAAGCACAAAGACTAGTGAGGAGTCTTACTGAAGAGGTGGTCTTACGTCTTCATGATGGTCATTCGTTTGTTCCTTGCTCGTTTATTGAGGTTGGTTCAGTTGATGGAAGAGGAGTTCATAGGAAACGAAGGAAAGACATGTCGCTGGAATCAGACGAAGAAAATGAATCTTAAAACCAGACCACAAAGATCTCACTCCTTCCTTCTTGATGAGATCCCTCGTTATTGTTAGAAGGCTTGAGTGGTTTCTATTATCTTGTAATCGAGCTCGTAGTACATCATGGGGATATGTGATGGAAGAGGCGAGGGCTGATGCGATGAAAGAAGAGATTACGACGGTTGACATCTATTAGACTCCGAGGTTTAAACAGACTCGACAAGAATACTAAAGTCGACTTACTAGATCAAGTTTATGATGGAAAGATCTTTTAATCGCTTCATCTACGATATGTAGTTAGAAAGAGAGTGTAAAGTAAGAATAGTGATTCACTTACATAAGGGAAATTGGATTGCTGGGAACGATAAACCTATCAAGGAAGCACTTATTCCTTTTGTAAATCCAATGAATCCTTCATTTTTAATGATATCATGAACCACAGAGCGTATAGAGAGTGTTCTCTTAGTTGTTATAGGCGATGACTCAGAGAGCTGATGGAGGTAGTCCGTCTGAATTCTCGTTCGAATCACCCACAAAGGATTCGTAATTATACTACTTATACCTTCTCCTATCACTGCAGCGGATAGATGGATCAGATGAAGGTTATGATTGCAGAGATTGGCCATGCTATCAGAGTGCTTGACAGAATCATATATAGGCCAATAAATACCCAGAAAGAGAGGAAGAGTCAACATGGCTGGTCCAATCCCACGAAATAGACCTTTTATCCCTTCTTCCCTTCGAATCTTTCTGAACATATTCATTGCTCCTCCTTGATAATGTCCTAGTTTCAAAGAACCTTGAACTTGTAATCGAATTTTCAGAATATCAAAAGGGGCACACGCAATCGTAGTCAGGAATCCAGCCCCAAATCCAGATATTATACCATTCAATACTCTCTATTATGCGATCCATCTTGATCTTTATTGATGTTATCAGCAGAACGTTCATTCATCATCATTCCATCAAAAAAATAGGGAAAATGTGCACTAAATGACGTCTTCAATTAGAGATATGCTTCTTGTAGCGCATAAATGCAATGAGCGACTTCTTATCATCAATATACAGTAGAACTGATCGAATCTACTTTAATCGATGGCAAGAAGATAATTTTCAAGATGCTTTACAACTATGGGGAAATGAATCAGTGACTAGATTAATTGGAGGTCCTTTCTCTGAAGAACAAATCCAGAAAAGATTCCAGAATGAAATTGCCTCATATCAACAATATCAAGTTCAATATTGGCCTTTCTACTCTGTTGATGACAATAAACTGATTGGTTGTTGTGGGTTAAGACCATATCATCAAGGTGAAGAAGGAAAGAAGGTATTTGAGCTTGGCTTCCATCTCTTGCCACAGTATTGGAGTAAAGGCCTTGCAAGGGAAGCAGCGGATACTGTCATTAGATTCGCTTTCACTCCTGTTGAAGATGGTGGATTAGGAGCGGATGCATTATTTGCTGGACATCATCCGAGCAATGAGTCGTCTAAGAGGTTGTTAGTAGATAAGTTAGGATTTCAATATAGTCATCAAGGATTCTATGAACCTACAGGATTATACAACCCTTGTTACTTTCTATATCGATCTTAACTCTTACTCTTCGCTCATAGCCCAAAGAACAATAGAACTCGCATCATACTTATTTCATCAATTCCTCAATACTCCTCTGTGATCCTAAAGTAACAAAGTCTTCGTAGTTAGTGTATTTTATGTTAAATTAGTTAAATAAATTAAATAACTTTCTTCCTTTTATTTTTTAAGAAAAGATAATTTGTTCGTATATATTACATATTTCTTTTCTTATTGGTATTGCTTTCTCTACTAATCTTTCTTGATATTCTATGTATTCTTTCCTTCCTTCACTAGTCTCTACACAGATCGGACTCCTTTCCTCCTCTCCTTCCTCCTCACTCAGATAAGCAGAACAATCATATGGTGAAGCTCTCACATCAATCTTACGAGCCATAATCGCAATCTCCAAAGACTTTAACAATAATTCAGATGATATAAAAGGATATAACTGATATGCATATTTAAATAAATCCATATTCGCATGAATACAACCAGGTTGTTCAATCTTGCTTTGATCTTGTCGATTTAATGATGGATAGATATTCCATGCTTGACTTTCTTTTTGAAAGAATCTCCAGGCATCATAATGTGTACATTTTAAATTCCCTGGTGTTTCAACGATAGTATCGATGATCTCTTGTGATACTCGTAGTGGTAGTTGTGGTTGATGTGGTTTAGGACGAGGTTCTGAACGACCAGAATAAAGCATTGCCCATTCATGATAACCAAAACAGCCATAGAAAGGTGGTTTACGAAGTGTAGTAAGAAGTGTTTGATAATTTTGAATGATATTTGCATGACGGTATTTTCCTTTATTTTGATTTAATTGAAGTTTTATTCGATCTTGATCGAGGGTATAGAGAGATCTCTCATTAGGTAGCTCATAAGGGACTAAGAATTCAGTATGTAAATGTTCACTTTGAAGGTCAGTAGGTTGTACATCTTCTAGTAAGTGATTTATTCCTGCACTGTACTTGCTGATGTATTCTACACTATATCGATAATATCTATGAAGGAAGTTATAGATTGGATGTTGGTGTGTGTCATGTTGTGTGATTTTGCCAGTTTTTAAGTTCTTCGGATAGATCAGCTTGTGTAAATCTTGTTGATATTGGTGGGTTCGAGATAACCATTCTTGTCTTGCTAGGGTTTTCTGTGCAATTGGCTTCACTGTTTTCGCAACCACTTGAGTTTGTTGGATTAACGGTTGCATGAGAGAGTTTACAAGGACAAATAAATGAGAAAGTGAAAATATAAGGAAGAAAACACACAATAATCCTCGATGCTTCATCGGGTGAGAGAAATGATCGTTCACAACCGTTCTAGGAAAATACGATAGATTTCCGGAAAATGCATCGTTTTTCTTAGGAGTAAATTTACACCTGTAATTTCAAGCCGTAATTTACGGTATCAGAGATCAAGGAAAAAAGAAGATGTTGACCTTTACAGTCCTTATTGCCGTGGTTTGTGGATTATTCTTCGCTCATGTGGAATCAATCAAACCACCTGTTGTGGTGTTAATCACTGGGTGTTCTACTGGAATTGGAAAAACTGCAGCAGAAGAATTATCAAAGGATGAATCTTATAAGATTTGGGCAACTATGAGAGATACCTCTAAATCAACATTACCCACAGATCGAGCCAATCTAAAAGTTGGAGCTTTAGATGTGACATCAGAATCAAGTATTGAAGCCTTGGTTCAACAAATCATTGCGGAGGATGGTAAGATTGATGTTCTTATTAATAATGCAGGTTATGGAATCATCGGAGCTTTAGAGACCGTGAAAGTCGAAGAAGCAATGGATGTGTTTAATGTGAATGTTTGGGGTGCAGTCCGAGTCTTACAAGGTGTATTACCTCATATGAGAGCAAAGAAGACAGGTTATGTTATTAATTTAAGTTCAACTAGTGGTATACGAGGAATACCATGTTTTGAGTATTATACAGGGAGCAAATTCGCATTAGAAGGTATAATGGATAGTATGAGATATAGTCTATTTGCATATAATATTTCTGTCACAAATATTAATGCTGGTCCGGTAAGAACTGCTTTCACTGACCGATTTGGTAAAAGTGAATTAGGTGGGAAAGGAACACGAGAATTATCACCTTATGGTCAATCAAAATATTTACAAGTATTTACCGATCGTATGTTAGCAGGATTTTCTTATCGTATGGCATCACCTGAAGCACAAAGCAGTGAAGATATTGCAAAAGTCATTAATAATTTAATTCATTTAAAATTAAGATCGACTAGAATGACTGATATTCCTTTTAATATTGGATCAGGATATGATAGTCAGAAACTATTAGAGGAGGTTCGATTACATCCAACAGGTTGGGGTGGTGTTTATAGTGAAATTACAAAGATTCTTCCTCCTTTACCTGAGGAAAGTCTGAACAAGGAAGAACTCTAAATTCATTAAATCTCTACCTTTTGCTTTCAGTAATAATTTAACAATAATTTCTTTAGAGAATTGAATCAAAGCTTTCAAGTTTCTGTGAAATTTACAGCCTAAACAATATGGACTAAAGAAACTAAAACAATTCACATTTACAACGAGCTTTTGTTGTGCTTTTGTTCATCTTTGTTATCTGGAGTCAATCTTTCAGTTATCAACAATGTTGAACAGACATAATTAGGGCGGACAGCCATATCCTCATTCCGAGTGAGATTATCCAAATGACTAATGTTCTGTCTCAAACAAAATATCCCTCTCAAAGTATTCATGGAGTCCTTTGTTAGCAGTTAATAACAAAGGTATCATTTCATTGGGTGATTGAGGATCAATCCGAAAAAAGTTAATCCTTTCAAATAATCTTTCATACTTGCCACTAAGATCTTGTTTTATTAATTGTCGTAATCTTGAACAATATCTAATGATAAGAGATTGCTGTTTTCCTAAACAATCAATATCCTCTAATTTATGGCATTTCTCTAAATGAATATGAGGAACATTCTCTAAACCAACCAATCTCTCGATTTTACTACACATAATCAAACGCAAGGTCTGAACCTTACCCAAGTTACTCGTATCTGTAAAATGTCTACAACTACAAATAGTGAGAATCGTTACATCAGATAAACCTCTTCCATCAACCAATCCATCACAGTTTATAAGAGAAATCTTATAAATGAATCTTAATGGAGAGAAGTCAATAATCTTTCGAAGTGAATACAACGAGACTTTACAGTTCCCTTCACCTAATCCTGATAAAGAATTTATACCACAGTTTTCCACATAAAGACGATGAACTCGACCTAATTTACTTATATCTTTAACCTTCTTACAGAAGACAATCCTTAACTCATTCACTTTATCTAAACTACTCACATTCTCTAACTCTGATATGTGATAGAAACCTAACTTATGAGCGTTTGATAGGCTATTGATATCGTGAAACTCTCTTCCATCACATTGATAAAAGCTTAACACTTTAATCTTGAATAAAACAATCAAATCATCAAAGATACATCTTTTAAATTCAGCGATCAATAAGGAAGAAGGAAATAATACTTTCGAACTTATCTTTGCTTCAGTTAGTTTTAGATGCTGCAGACTTTGGAAAGATAATATATGAAACGATCTGTTCGAATAACCAATAGATAAATGAGTTAAATTCGAAAAAGAAGGAAGAACTTTATTTAATCCTTTTAAACAGCTGTAGCCACTGGTATCAGCTGAAATCGTTAGATATTGAACATTGCAAAATATAGATAAATCCATCTCTAATATCATATGATTCAACCCAATCATACAAAAGCTTTCATGATTTCCTAATCCATGTAAGGTTAAATGTGGACAATATCGAATTTCTAGTGTAGGAATATTTCCATAATCTGAAATTTCTAATAGGTTAGGTAATGAATCAATGATTAACTTTTTTAATCCAGGTATGAAATCTATTTTTCGAATGCTGTCTGAAGAAAAGATATGTAAGATCTTTATACCACTTAACCCACTGATACGATCGATATCAGAGAGACCTTGTAAGTGAAGATAATGTATATTACAAAACAAACTTATATCAGTAAGTTTTCTACTGCTATAACCTCGATAGTTTAGTTTATGAATACCTTCCATGAAGCTTGTACAGTCCTCAATAATATCATTAGAACTCAATGAAATCTGCTTCTTTTTATCCTTTACAGATCTATATAATCTAGATAAAAAATCTCTGACACTTCTTTGTTCTTCAATACGTGAGATCGAGGTCAATAAATTATAATATACAGTCTCATTCTTTATATGTTGAAAGATTGCTAAATTTGAGTTTAAGAATTGTCGATAATCATGTTTACTCAAATATTGTTGAATGATTCTAAATACATCTCGAGGAATCTGTTTGATTCGTTCATTCATTTTGTATTTCTAAGATTCAAATTGATTGTCGAACGAAATGTTAGACTTATTCGCACGGAAATACAAGCCTTCGAAGCCAAAGATGCTGGCTCAGCATGTTGTTGTTTGTTCCTTCATTCCTCCACTTCTCATCATAAAAGTCTTCGTTTGATTGTTCGTCAATTACGAAATTACGGCCGTAATTTATTCCATACAGCGTACTATTGAGAAAACGTTTGTCAGTGAGTTCATCAAATCATCCAGAAAAATGAGTTCTAGCAAGCTTTCATCACTTCAAGTGAAAGAAACCATTACTATTCTGAAAGAAAATAAAGCATTTTTATCACCTTCAATTGGCCTTTTGTTTAGTTGTTCACCTTCTTTGTTACCAAATGTTCGAAAACTGAGTTGGTCGAGCTCCAACTTAGCGAAGGAACTATATTATCAACGAGAATTCTCTTCTTCTTCCTCATCAACCTCAAATGTTCGATATGGACCTTGTAGTTTAATAAACTCCAAGTCATTCCCCGCAACATGGCTATCATGTGAGCAGTTAGGGTTACTCACTGGATTAGCTGTCCTCCAACACAAAAGAAATAAGCCATTAGATTCTACTTACATAGATAGTCAATTAAAATTATTCAATATACATTGTAACTATATTCATGAAGAAAGTGTATTTACTGGAATTTCTTTGTCTCGTTATCGTAAATTGATTCAATTAATCACTGATTCCCTTCATTTATACCATAATAACCACCACCCTGACAAACATGATAATCTACAATATTTACCGTATGGATGGTTTGTTTTTAATCAATTTATATGGGAGAAAGCAAAGAATAAAGAGGATTTATTGAAATATTTATTGAATGTTGAAAGATTCTCTGAGGAGGAAATCTTTCATAGTCATACTAACTTAAGAGATGGACAATCCTCTGAAAGAGAGCGATGGAATAATTCTCAATTTACATCTAATGATTTAGCTTCAAAGAATATGCAGTCTTCTTTCGATCATTTACTTTCAGGAAACGAGAGGGAAAGGTTTAGTGATGCATTAGAGCATGTGATTGCTGCAATGTCATTAGAATCATCCACTAAAAATTCAATAAGACCTGGAAAATATCTTTATTCTATGCAACAAAGAAAATTTCATTCAGAATTCTCTGATAGGAGTAAGAATGTTCGAATGCGACCTGACTGTGTTGAAGTGGTTATAAGAGAAATCATTGATAACTTATTATTTGGTAAGAACGATCTCTGTAACTGTCCACTCACTGAATGTTGATTGCTTCTTTTCATAGATAGGAAAATTCAAAGGATAAATCTCGATCGCTTACCTTCTTCAGCTCATCCTAAGCTGCGTCAGTTCTATGAAAATTATATGAGCGGTGAACTGACTGATATCTCTGAACAACACATTACAAAGGAGAAATCTTCTAAGAAGAATAAAAGGAAGAAGAACTCCTCTGATCAGGTTGTAAGTGAAGAATCTCTTGCGTCGGATAGCTCTACTATTATAAAAGATGTTAATCACACATCAGCAGGCTTCGCATGGTATCAACTGTGTAGCAATCTACCTGATTGTGAATATTTATGCTCAATCGACGATGAACGTTATGAATTAAGGCCGTCAATGAAGAATGTTTGTCGAGTATTAGGAAAATTATTGAATTCATCTCCCATGCCGAATGCTTTTGATAGTTTAGTTTGGAACCAATTACAAGATGTTGCACAGTTCTGGAATAATTTACCTCATCAATTAGATGATTCAAATCATATTAAAGTTAAAGAATCAAGAAATATTTATCGAGCACCATACTCTGATACAGAGAAAGTTTATCGTGATGTTGGTTCAATCGAGTTTATTCGTCATGAGAATGAAAGTAGTAATAATGCTATTACTGGCTTTGCTCTCAATAATTATGATTTAGAGATTGAATTAGAAGAAGCGAAACAATTAGCAGTGGTGAAATATCGCCGTGCTGATTCGTCTTCATCCCCTATCTCTTCGATGTTTGTTGACCGATCAATTCTTTCTCCTCTTCAGGAAGACTCTCATTCAAGTAAAAACAATCCACTCACGACATTTATTCCAAGATTGCTTCAATCAATCGTCTTTCAAGATCAATTACTTCTCAAAGCTTATTCCTCTTCCTCTAGTTTATCCTACCCTGCTTCCTTCACCCTATTCACTTTGCTATCTTCTAAATGGGGCGAAGAATATTGGAAACCGAATAATTTCCTTGCTAAGCAAGGACAACTAACCTTTACCCCTTCCATGCTTTCTTTAACTCTTATGAACGAAGTCACTAGCCATTATCAACAAGTAAGAAGTTCTGCATTAAATGCTTTGAGCTCTCTAATACAAGCCACTGCCCGAGAAATCGAGAAAGAAGAGTTAACAGGAATCGAAATCTCGCAAAGGAAGAAAGATTTAGTTGAGATGGTTGTATGGCTACTCGTTGAGTGTCATTCAATTTCAAGTCCAACATCGTTGAATACGGGGACTAATGACGGGATTAGTGATAGTAGTTCTTCGATGATGATAACAACGAAAGAATTTTCCGATTTCTTAGAAAAGATTCCAGCTAGTTTACGCGTCACAGATGGTTTACTTCATGATGTATTGAATAAGATGATTAATGAGCGAAGGGCAGGACAAGGAGATTCAAGTTACTTAACTTTGGCCTATCTTCAACCTTCAGTGACGATGACTGAGATTACAAATCAATCTAAGCAATTATCAATCAGACAATTCCTATCACTTACTCGGAAAGCTCTCCTCAAGCAATAGAAGTAATAATACAATACAATCACCTTAAACAATATTTACTTAATTACAGATACTATTAAACAAACTGCTCTACACATCATCAACATTTTCAAAATAGGCTTTTTTTTCTTTTTAGCGACCATCAACACAATGAATTCGTTTTTCTACCCACTTCTTCGCACTGTTCAAACCATCATAAGTCTTTTTTCCGACATCACGCACGGTCTTACTAATATCACCATCTTTCTGACTAGCGGCGAAGGCAGCTCCGCCTGCTGCAATAACACCAATAATAGGACCTGCAACCAAAGTACCAACTACCACGCCGAGAATAGCAGCACCAGCAACTGCTTTGTCGATCTTCAACTTCCCTCGTGTGTTTGGAGTGTTTGTGTCATCAGCTCCCACGACAGTGGCTTCTTGAGGAACGACAACATTGAGGTATGCACCAGGTGTAGCACCTTCAGGAACAATAACTGTGAAAGGAACTCCGTAATCAGTTACAATAAAACTATCACCAGCTTTACAATTAGGAGGAACTTGAATTCTTTTAATCGGATCTTCTACAACTGTTGCGATAGGAACTTCAATCTTACGCGATGCCATCTTTCAATTTTCCTCTACTTTCTCGATGTACTTTCTATATGTTGATTGCAAATGCGATAGTTATTATTATTATCTTTATTATTATTTCTTCCTAATAAAGTTGTTTTTTTCTCACTCACCTGAAGAAAATTCCAATCGTAAGAGAGACGTAAAATAAAGATATTTGCTTGGTTTCGAGTTTTGGACAGTTTTTTTTCCTTTCTCTCGATTTGACATTTGAGATGGTAAAGATCTTGAAAATGCGATATGAAAATTGGAATCAAAGGAATGATATTATATACAATGTATGATTCTCATCAACATGATAAAAATAAATAGTTGAAAGACGTTTTATTCTAGCTACGAAATAAATCTCAGATCTAAGCCACAATAATTCAGATTCAGATTCATTCTCAAACAAAATCATTTTTGTTTTGCACTACAACACAAAACGAAACTACAAACTAAATCGTGATTAGATTGAAATCCTTTGAAGATAATGCAAGAATCGTTCAACTAGATCATTTACAGGAACACAATTTTACTTTCGAGATTTCGAATTTTCGGTTCGAGCAAAAGTCACGTTAAATAATAAAAAGACCGACAAAAACATTTGCAGGAAGATTCTTTGATTCGTCCATTGTTGAAGCAATCAAAACGATTTACCGAAGATCACAATCTTATCATCAATGACTTCCTTTCTTCATTATTCTCTTGAACAAGTTGCTCAGCGCATTTATTGTCTCTATCAATCTTACGGAGAGATTGATTACATTGGAGAACCTGTTTCAATTCTGGAACACTCTTTGCAAGGTGGTTATTTTGCTCGTCGTGAGAAAGATTCAACAACTCCCTTGGACGAAGAGTTTATCTTAGCTGCCTTATTTCATGATATTGGTCATGTTTTAGGTTTAGAAGCTCAGCTAGAGATGAAGATGGGCAATTGCGGGATCATGCATCATGAAGATATTGGAGGAGACTTTCTCTACTCATTGGGCTTTAGTCGAAGAGTTTCTGAGCTTGTGAGAAATCATGTTCAAGCGAAACGTTATTTATGCTATTCGAAGCCAGAATATTACAATGAACTATCAGAGGCGTCGAAAACAACCCTCCGATACCAAGGCGGTCCAATGGGAAAAGAGGAAGGAGAAGCCTTTGAAAGAAACCCATTATTCTCTGATATATTACTACTGCGTAAGATGGATGAAGCTGCAAAGGTTGAGAAAAATTTAGGATTATCTAACCTTCCTAGATTGGAAGATTATTCTGATATGATCAAAAGAAATCTTGATCTTCGTCAACAAGAAGATGGTGCGGTGAATAATCTTCCATCTCAAGCATTATCGACTACTGGTTACATCCTATCGAGTGCACAGGTTCAACAATATCATGAAAGATCCTTTTTAAAAGTAACAAATCTTTTAAACTTTCACAATATTACCATAGATACTCTTCGTCAGTGGATTTTAGAAATCGTATCTTGGCCAAAACCTGAAAAACATGAAACAAAATGGTTAATGCATTATGAATTGTCTCTTAAAGATACTTCAGAAAAAATATTATGTCGTGTTGAGAATTATGTGAATTATCATTTAAATATTGCAACCTTAACCAAAGAAATGATTGGATCAGTTGTATCTCAATTGTTTCATGAAGAATCAATATTATTTAAAGAAAAAATTAATTTTAAATTACCTGGTGGTGGTGGATTCGCATGCCATCAAGATACACCGGCTTATTTAGGATTTGGTGAAGAGCATATTTCTGTTATGGTGGCAATTGATGATGCAACAATTGAAAATGGAGCATTGGAGTTTGCTCCCGGACAATGGAGAAAGGATCAAGTTCATTTAACGAAGGATGGTATTGTTGTTCCAGAAGAAGAAGCTGCAATGAACTTCCACACTATTGAATGTAAAGCAGGAGATATTGTCTTCTTTAGTGGTTACATTCCTCATCGTTCAAAGGCAAATTACTCCAATAATCCACGTCGTGCGATGTTCTTAACTTTTAACAAGCTTTCGGAAGGTGATTTCCATGATCGCTACTATCAAGCAAAACATGCTAAACAATACGGATTTGATTCGAATCACGCGATAAGTTTTCAAAATGATTTCCAAGGTACTATTGTTGATTAAACATTGTATTTATTTCTCCACTCTCTCTGCTGTTGTCGTCAAATTAAGTATCAAGATTAGAACGTTTCACTCAAATTTCAGCAATTTTCAAACATTTTAATAAGTAGTTAAAGCAAACCTGAAGTTAGAGAATCACATGGATACAATACTTGCATCTCCCTGATTCTGTAAAAACACTAAACCCAATTTAACTAATTTAAAAGACAAAATATTTTAGGATAATAAGCTCATACGCTATAGTGTAATTATTACTTCAAGAATTGTGTTCTAAGACGGTCTCTCCAAGTTTCATCAAAACCATGTTGATCCAAATACTTATCAATAGATCCATATTTACTTCTCACAAAATCCATCGCATACTGTATGATATCAGGGGTTGCACGAAGAAAGACATCAGTCTTTACATCGGACTAACGAAATAAGAAAGGTAAGAACACACCAGCTTCTAAATCAAAGGACTAAATACCTGCTGTAGCGATGCAACGACAGCTTTATTGTCATTCATATCTTTATACACTGTATCAGAGATCTTATAATCATTTCGAATCTCCTCATCCGTCGCTCCAAGGATCGATAAGAACATCATTGCGATGATACCAGTGCGATCTTTACCTATGGGACATCAATAAGAAAAATTAACGTGAATCGCAAAAGAGTTACCCACCAGCAGTACAGTACATTGCGACGGGATGATGCTTCGGGTCAGCAAGAAGTTTCAGTACTTCCACAATCTCCTTGCCAGATATTTCTAAGACCAACTCATTCAGCAGATACAACCCACCATCATTCACAATCTCAAGAAACATTTGTCGTAGGGCCTTATTGGCTCGACTTGATATCTTTGACAATCCCGCTAGAAGGATAACTTTTGCCTATGAATCCCTTTCACAATATTGTCATCGAAATTACGGGTTCAAACAGCATACCTTTGTGAATAGATCTAGTCGTTTTACCAGGCTTTTAACAATTAAATCTTCACTCATTAAAGAAACAAAATAACGATATCCTTTTGAGTTAGTAATCGGATTGTTCTCGCTGGGCTCTGAGGTATTGAGGTAGGGAAGATAACTTCCATCAACGTACTTCCAATTTTGATAGTTTACATATATTGATCCATTCAATGAAGGGTCTGTCCAAAGCTAAATTTGAAAAGTTAGATGAATCTTTGTATTGTCAAAGGATTGGGTTTACCTCTGCGTCAGAGCGGAGATCAAGAAAGGTTTTAATGCCTACAACCTCTCGGAGATACCGAGCATCATCTTCAGTAGCTCGTGAAACAGAACCAGTGCGATAGAATTTTCCAAATTGGAAACGATTCGTGATGCTAGAGGTTGCAATATCTCGGAAGTTTTTCACCTCTTGCAAGGGATAAGATGATTTACTAGACGATGAGTCAACAGAGGTTTCAGGCACTTGACAAGTTTCTGGAACTTCATTCCCTTCGATAATAGATGAATGACATCCCGAGTTTGGTGTTGTCAGTGTTGTCTGGGCAAAAGCTTTGACCATCTTCTGATCTGCCAATAATATCATTTAACAACAACAAAAAGATCCAAGAAAACAGGATTTCTTACCAAGATTCAAGACAATTAATACCACCACTAAAGAATAAATCATCTTCTTGAGATTTCCAACAGTAATCAAAGTGTTAATCTTCCTTCGATGTAAGAATCTCTGCATCATCGTCATAAAAATAGCTTTCATCTTTCGAAAGGTTGAAACGATCGTCTAAACGAACCGTTTATCGTTACCTACTGTTTCATTTCATTTGATTTCATTTTCTTTCATTTCTTTGATGAAAAAGATTGTGAAAGGATGGAAGGATACCTGAAATGGAAGAATAACTTCTTATTTATGCGTGTATGGGTAGTA